>JBBPJZ010000201.1:0-29501 GCA_038089015.1 Chalciporus aff. trinitensis
TACTGCCACCACGACCGCAACAAGCAACAAGCCAATGGTAGTGTAAATGAATGAATGGGCTAATATAACACCAGTGCTGTACGCGTTCTTAACCCAACTAAGGTTAGAAACAACACCTGCCCAAATACGGTGCTAAACACATGTCCAAAACCCTCGTTTTGCTGTGCCTTTGATGAAGGCCGTTTCACAAGAAGTTTTCCAACCGTGACGAGAGACGACGGGTTTTACACGACCTTTGCGACGTTCCATGTATGTGTTTCTGTGTTGTTAGCGAAGTGCCACTCAAGTCCAGGGCAATGGCCAGGTGGAAGACTGCCTAGTTCGGGTCTTTTCCTGCGACCGATGGTGCCGAAGGGTTCAGCGATGACAATCCGATCTGTTTAGAGGGTCCCAAAAAATCTGAATTCAGACGCTCTCTCGAAGTAATGTTCATGGGGTAATACCATTAGCCTGATTCAACAGTCGGAAACTGACCCAGTACTTGCCAGTCCTTGCGATGACACCCTGTTAGCGGAGCCATCCTTGAGATTCGAGCGGTGGTTTCCCGTTGTGAAGCTGGCTCGTATGTGGGGATGCGGCGAATTACACAAGTATGCAAGTGAGAACGCAAGGATGCCGTGCGATCAATGCTCAAAACCAGCAGCTGCCAAGGTGGCGATCGCTCTGCAGTACGACATCCGGCCGTGGATATATCGTGGATTGAACGAAGTTGCTCGGAGGAAGGAACCAATCAGAGTGGATGTCGTCGATATTCTCGGTCTAGACGTTGCACTGAAGGTAGCTGCCGTCCGCGAAAGCCTGGCGACAGGAATCAGGTCTTACGCCAAGCTCGAGCTTACCTCTTCTCGTGTACCTGAAATGCAGAGAAAGCAGACTTTACTCCCGCAATAGAACGGCTTTTCAAGATTCGATTTCCCAGTAAGTTGTGTCATGCTGACTCATATCTCGAACACGTCCTCGTCGATGCTGTACTGTTTACACCTCCATCCCAAGAATTTATCTCCCCATGATATCTCGGACCTGCAACTTCTGAAACGTCTCGGAACTGAGTATAGAATCATTTGAAAGTGTCCTATCTCTATCAAGACACCCAAGCTTAACCAAGAACTTAAACTGCTACACAACCAGCCCGCGGGAGTCGAGCGAATACAAATGGACAAAAAGGTTCGGTTTGCCCTGATCACGGTTTGTTTTTACCCTGTTCATGAATTAACACAGCGATATTAACGACGAAAAGGAAATATACGAGACCTTGTGCGAGGGGGCGCCATTGGGTGTGTTACTGTGTTCACCAGTTTTCTGACCATGTTCGTTAGTATGCCTCCGAGGATACAAACCCTATTTTGACTCACAGTCTGAGCCTCCTTCTTGCTGGGGTTCGGCTGCTTGAGGACGACGGTATCAGTGGCAATCGAGTTATTCGCGGATTTGTTGGCACCATTCGTAACACCAAGATGAAACTGTTCCGAGACGATCGACTCCAATACATCGTTGGGTACAGTTGCACTTGCAGTGCTAGTACATGGAGTACCCGACGCACTCACGAGTGTCTGTTCACGAGCGGCGGCAAGCTGTAGCAGGGTTTCGACACCAAGGATCTTCCCTTCGTCTGGAGAGGGGAGTGACTCCTTCGTACACAGCGCCATAAACGACGTGAGTAAGAGCCTAGGGTCGACGCCGAATCGCTTGTAGGTACTGATTTTTTCGATAGGCGGAAGGTCCAGTTTCTCAAGCTGTCTGATCGCCAGCTTCTTCACTCCCTCGAAACCCCACATCGTAGCAAGACCAAGGATAGTCAGCCACTGATCCTTGGTTTGCTGGGAATAGGTATATTGCCTTGGTCTTTTAGCGCACTTCAAACTTGTCGCTATCAATGACGCCACTCACGGGTTGTACCATACCCAGACCAGCTGGGCGAAATTGTCACTTTTGACATCGTGAATGATAAATGGGTGGTCAACCGATCCGTTCTCCGCGTTGCCTTCACCTGAAGGGGATAGACGTTGTTTGAAGTAGTCGGACTCTCGTTCGAAAAAATGGCGATGGAGCCGAAAGAGGGTGTTTTCGACCTATACATCAGTGAGTGTCCGGAGTTTCTTAGGGAATGGTCTGAAGACGCACGACGAACGAAACGGTTCCGTCTCTAAAATAATAGTCGGGGTGACGTCTCATCTGGCTAACACCGCGGTCATCGTGAACGGGGGTGTTCATGCTGTCGATTGGATAAGTCGGGGCTATCGCGGGGAGGTAAAAATGCTCGCTGGGCGCCAACTCATTTATCTACTTGTCATACAGTCTTCTTTTTTGCAATGAATCCGGGCCCGGGGATGTTCCCCCAACAAGGTTCGCCTTGTGGAGGATCAATGTTGCGCTCGATATGGTACACCTACCTCATGCACAAGATTTCGCTTCCGAGTCCCCTCGTGGCCCGCTCATTAGTCATTCCTGTGGCAGTTCAGCAAAGATGCTGTAAATCAATGGGAAAGCGTTGCCTTCGGACAAGGGCGCAGCCCCAATCCTGGGCCTATCCACAGCATCGTGGACCCACAAGTATCTTAACGCCGCAAGAAGCCCAAATACCCGGTGCATCGTGTTGACGGCGCTACGTCTGAAAGGAAATTGTTTTAGCTCAGGGGGTTGGCTTCTTGGAGATTTCGTTGACACGCTGCAGAAATTTTTGGTACAGTTCTCCACTGGAAGGAACGAAGGGAGTCCGACCGGTCAATACATTTTCTGAACCATTTGAAATGGACGCGATTCTCACCCAAGGTTCTGTATTCTTACCTCAGAAATTGTGAGGTAGCCTGGTGTCATTCTCATTCTGATCCCCTTCCACCAATAGAATCTTACTTTGTCAAGAATTTGGCTGCGAAGAGGGCCTCATTCCGTCGTTCCGCCTTCCTGCTCTGAGTCACAGAAGCAAAAACATGCCTGCATCGAGATCGGTTAAACAATGGGCTATTTCTTCCCGTCGCGCACCGCTCCAAGAAATCCACCCCGCTTGTCCTTCGTGCCTGAGCCGAGATTAGATGGTCTGAGGGCACGCTAGAAGGAACGAGGGCATGCCTCGCCGTTTGTTTCCTATGCCACCATCGACATCGCGTCACACGGGACTCATGGACTCGCTGTCTTTCGTCAAATTATCCTGCTCAGCTTCACTATCCTTTTCTCTTTCATTAGGATCAGCAGTCACATCGTTACTATGTCCATTCGATCGTGATAATACAACAAGCATATTCAAGATATCGGCTCGTCTTAGAAAGGCCAACCAGTTCCCTTGCCAATTCCTGTAGTGAATTTCAGATGAGCAACTGTCAGAACAGAACGACGGTGCGATCCGCCGAAGACGAGGGCTCACCCACTCGTCCAGTCTTGGGGGACGTTACAGAAGCAGCACTAGTGTTTTCCTGGGGTACCATTTCTTTGGAACCCTTTGATTTGTCCACCGCTAAAGGGGGAGGTGGTCGAGGTGACGTTGGCATTGGTACCGGAGCTACCTGAGGTGCTGGTGACAGGCGTCTTTACGTGACCGTTGACGGGTTGCATGTGAGAAAGGACAGAACCAATGGAAGGGATACCCTCGGCCCCTGTACGTTTTGTATCAGGCACCGATCCACCATTAGCTTGTGGCGCGGAGGCACCGTTGGCCTTTGGGGGGTCACTGGGAGCAGGGTTTCTGAGCTTGGTCAGATCGTCAGTCATGCCGTTAGGAGTGGTTGCCAGACTCGGGGAAGTAGGAGGAGAGCGGAGACAAAAGACTTCCCGGACGAGAAGCTCTACTTCTAAATCGTCAAAGTCTTCGAAGGTGGGAGATCGAAGGCAGTGCTCCGATGCCTGCTGTCGTATGCGCTCACGAGCGTCGGCGATGCGCAGGACAGTCTCCATACCAAGATCTTCACCCTCAGAGAGGGTGAGAGGCTTGTCCCTCTTGCAGACAGCGATGTAGGAAGGAATGAGGTAGCGCCGGCTAATGTTGTTTTTGTGGTAGATAACAATCTTGTCAACAGGCTCGATGTCGATCTTCTCGAGCTCCCTGACCACGAGCTCCTTGACATTATCAAAACTCCATTTCTCGGCAAGAGCGAGGATGCTGAGCCATGTCTCGAGCGGAGCCTCGTACAGGGAGTACTTTCTGTGTGAACTGGCAGTAAGTAATCAAACTCAGTTGCTGCTGATGGTGTTGGGCTTACGGATTGTAAAACACCCAAAGGAAGCGTGCGAAATCCTCCGATGTTACGCCCTCGAGGGTCACGGTGTGGGTGTCGCGGTCTGAACCACGCTCAGGCTCGCTGCCACTGTCACCATTCACGGTGAGTTTCTGGCGGAAGTACAGAGACTCCCTCAAGAAAAAGTAACTATGCACCCGGAATACATGGTTTTCAACCTGGGGACAAAAGTTAGGTTCGATCACCAGAGCGATGACTCTAGACATCGCAACTGACCATGACGGTTGTGTCACCGCCAGGGAGGTAAAAATCCTTGTGACGGACGGCGCGGGAGACACCATGTGAGCCAGGGTTTGCCATGATGAACTCGGTCTGAGCTAGTAGGGATGGTGATGGAGGGAGAAGGGCTTAGGCTGCAGGGGAAAGTTTGGAGGGATTCCGAAGTCAAGATATCGCTATATACCTGCTAATTCCAGTGTTGGCAATCACTGAGTTTGGTTGGACTACACGTGTTGGATACATATTACCCATCGCGGACTGGAAGATGGGACCGCGTACCATCGATGTGGTATCGAGATGAGTCCAACCCCGCGCCCACAGAGTCACAAAACTTTGTACACTTTTGGCGAGCGATGATCCTCGGAAGCAATCTGTTTGTGCGGGCTTGAGCTGACTGACAAATTCTTGGCACTTCATAGTTCTTTTTTTTGGGTCAAGTGTTTTTATTATGTAGCCTCATGTTCTACATAATACATACCTAACGCAGGGATCGGGTATCAACCCGATCTTACGCATGCCCTGTTTTAACGGAAGGTGTGGGCCACCGTAAACTACCTGGTGTTCCCGGTTTCGTCAGCGAGCCTAGGTAAGTTAATACCCACCAAGTAAGACGCCTAAGTTCGTTGCCCTGTCGGGTGGTAGGTATGAGGGACTATATTGGACAAAATTATTCACACAAGTTCAATGCACTTAATATTGATCTTAGATATTGTGACCTAGGTTTTGCACGAAAATCAATGTTTGACATAAGTTCTGTGCAAACAACTCTGGATAACGCCCATTCCTGAGCTATCATAGAAGCAATCGCTGTCGGGCCGTCCAGCCGTGGGAAACGCATGCAGCCACAGAAATCAAGTATGCAGAGGTGAGTCCTTCCATGTACCGGTGCCCACTGTGACCATGGACCACCAGCAACAACTTGAAGAACAACAAGAGACTCCCGTCCCACTTCACACCATCCGAATTGCCTTTGCGGAGCTAGGACGGTGAGTCTCTCTTGCCTTACGAACACAATTAGGCGATAGCGCCACCCTCTCCCTTTGGCCTCTTCCGGTCATCTTCTCGACCTCGTCGACCATCGGATCAATTTGACATGTCCGGCGATCGTTCTTCATCATCTCCGACTTCTTCTTGACACTCCCGAGGCCCCCATTGAGCCCCCATTGCGACAGTATGGCCGCACGAGTTTGTTCATGCGACCTTGCTGTTGCACTGTGCGTGCAGCTCGTTTTGGTCATCGTGCTCATTCGTTCGGATGCCAGATGGTTCGTGGAGGTTAATAGGTGGTAGGAGATGGTCAGGGAGTCGTCCTGGTACGTCCTCTTCAGCCATGGTGTTGCGCTGACGAAGTTCTTTGACCCCTCGAGTCAATGGCTTGCAGGTTTCACCTCCCCTTCCATTGACACGTTTCGACGCGTTTCGTCATCCTTCCCTCCACCCTGCTCATCTTGGAGTGTCCCTACGGCCTCCCAGACGGTCCCTACACGTCCGCAAATGTTTGCGACGCATCCGTTTCGTTGTGGATTGAT
Source organism: Chalciporus aff. trinitensis (assembly GCA_038089015.1). Lineage (NCBI taxonomy): Eukaryota > Fungi > Basidiomycota > Agaricomycetes > Boletales > Boletaceae > Chalciporus > Chalciporus aff. trinitensis. The sequence continues at coordinate 5,975 of JBBPJZ010000201.1, forward strand.
TTCCCCCCCCCCCTGGGTCGACCTTAATCTCCCCTGGTTCGTCTGGGTAGGTCTTGGGTGGGTTTTCCGGTGTGGTGAGTCGTCCTGAGTCGTTTTCTTCCTCAATAGACCCTTCCGCAGCCTCTACATGCCCACCGGATGCCTCTACCACACGCGCTTCGATCATGTTGACCTTTTCCTCGACCCTCTTCATCCCAGCGCCCTCGACCTCTTCAATACCTTCTCGACCGTTTTTGGCCTCCCTGGGTCGCATTGTGGGGTCATCGGCATTGTTGGGAGCCTCTGAAGGCTTGTCTGGTCGCGTGTCTTCGCGGCTGGGCGTGTCTGCAGGGTCTTTCGACGGGTTTTGCTCATTGGTGGAGGTCTTGGGCTCGTTGACCTTGTCTGGTGGCTCGGGAGTCTTCGTCGGCAAGTTTTCTTCATCGACAGCTTCGTTCACAGCCTCTTGACACTTACCAACTCCTCCTCGGCCTCTCATGACTCCTCCACCTCACCGACTCGATCTCCAGACCTTCCAACCTCAGTGCCTCGCCCTCCAACCCTCTCGATCCTATCTGGGGGTTTCAAACATGGTGGGGACTCGTGTGGCGTGCACGATTGACACCATGCATCGTTGTTATTGCCCGTTATGATTGGTGAGTCGTTGACATTGTCGTCTGCGTCTTTGGACGCTCTCAACGTGGTGTCATCGCAGGTGTACTCGACCACACCAGCGCTCAGCTCCATCTTCTCCCCTTTGAGTGCGTGCTCTGGGGTACCTTGGGTGAGTCTTCTGGTTCGTTTTCTTGCACATCCCGTGTGGCGTCGTCGACGGATGTGCTCAGTGCACTCATTGCAACGGTCTCATCCGTGGACGTCTCTGTGCGGGTCAAACCTGTGTCGAACATCGCACCAATCTCACAAAATTGCAGTCGATCATGTGAAATTCATGACCCATACGAACCTCGCCAGGACCTCGAACGGATCCACTCGAAATCTGGGGATTATTCCCACATTAATCGTAGTCTGGCTTTTTTCGCATTGCACGTGGGGTGGGAGCTTTATCAGCTAATCTTATCATTTAATCTAATTAAGGGGTGGCAGCCTATTTCGGAAAAAGATTCAGGAAAAACGAAGCTGAGAATTCTGGAATTCTGGCTTAGCTCAAAAACAGACCAAAGCCCAAGTTCAAAACATGCGTGATCAACGTCCAAGCAGTGACATGGAGTCCTGAGCATATGATCCGCACGATCTGCAGACAAACTCTCTTAATCTCATACCAAAACCTAGGTAATTTCATACAAAACTAAGTCAAATCCACATGAATAAATTTGTCCAATGCGGTCCCTCAAAGGTAGGTTCTTTAGTTGTGTGATGGTGTTGGTCCAGGTGTGGACGACTTTGGATTTTTGGATTTGTCTCCGTCCAGATTTCGCAAATTTTCGATCAATGTCTAATCGAGTCGTTGTTAGCTTGTTGAGTTACCTCTTTTTAATCGTTGATTTTGAGTAATTGATCCTACTTATGACCGCTCGCAGCGTAGTGCCCATATCAGATGGGTGGCGTCTGATAACCTATTAGTATTCTTTTTAAGCAGTCTATACCTCTTTGTTTCGCGCTCGGTTTTTTGTGTCTTAGTTGTTCTTGGGGTTATGTTTCTGCATCCTAGGATCAATCCGATTGGTGGGATAGTACTCCAGGACTCGGAGTTTTGGTCGTCTGGCGATTTCCAGATTAGTTTTTTTTGTCTTGTATCGGGCATTCGACTGGCATGTGTTCTGGGCATTTCATAATTCAGACGCGTACGTATATGATACACATTGTAATTTGTGGAACTCGCGACGAGTGAAAGGATGACCCACTGCGTCCGAGGCACGGCACGGCACAAGCAGCATGAGTATTGCACTACAGCCAAAATATCTTAAGTTCGAGTTCGTCGCAGACAGAAAGGAAGCTGAGGAGCTTGGAGAAGGGAGGAAGGGACGAGCTACGTCGGATGTCAATGGAGAGTCCCTGGCATCAGTTGAGATGTTGCAAAATCGTTTTCATGGCCGCTGCAAGCCAGGATTTCTCGTTCCCTCCAAAGATGTCGTACGGTAAACCCGAAGAGGAGAGGTTCGAAAGGAGGGCTGTGAGACTATCGGGGATGGTTCCCAAGCTCAATGAACGAGACTGCAAACAGAGTTCAGAACTCAGGGACAGTGGTGGCGATTTCCCTCCAAAATATGCAGACAGATGGAATAGAATGGAAGATCAAATTCGCCCAGGGCCTATCGAGGCGGATGTCACAGGGTTTTGTGTCGTGAATCATTCTGAGGATTACGAGGAGGATCTCTGTTGAGGCGATGAAATGAGCGCCGGTCTACGGTGTCCGTGGGGAGCCATGGTGACCGTTTACTCTGGACGGCTATCAGCATGAACACATCGCTTTCATTGCAAAAGAAAGTCACTAACTAATACAAAGTTGTTTCCTCTTGGAAGCTCTGTGACTATGGCGCCGGATCTGACCTTGTACTTATCGAATTTCGGGACAAAGGACGTCGACTTTTCCCTTGTCGGACAGTCGCTGTGGAAGTGCACCTTGGAAATGAGCATGGAATGACGCTACAGCTCCTCTGACTCCGGACCCGGGTATACTGTGATGGCTGTCCGACCGCCCCTGTAAGGACAAAGTTTTCTTTGTGGGGGACGCAATATATCACCCGAGTTGGGGTTGAGTCTGGCCAGACCGCTCAAAGGAAGAGTGCCTATAAGCAAATTGAGATAGGACAATGATTTATTCAATGATCCACTCGAAATACTGTCTCTGGGCGAGCGAGCGGTTATGCAGAGGACCTAAAGACTAACCATCAGAAGGTATGCATGTAGGGAAGATACCGGAAGAAGTGCGTCTGGGTCAAGGGTGACCAGAAAATAAATTTACAACAACGCTGCCAGTGTTCCCGACGACTTGTACAAGCGGAGGTAGTCTAGAAAACAAAGGGGATAACAGCCTTCCTCCCTTTCGGATACTCTGGGAAATTCTTGAGGTACCACTGATGGCCCTTGTACGCCCTCGATATCATCAAGAAGACCTCTGCCAAGAAGAAAAGCCACGGCGGTTGAATAGAGTTTGCAGCAGCAGAGAGTGATGACATTTGTGGGATGGGTGCAGCAGCGAGTGCGAACCCAAACCACTCTGCCCATTCGCAAAAGTAGTTTGGGTAGGAGATGAATGTGTAGAGGTAGCCGTGTGGGATACCGTAGTGTTCTTTGGTTTTCTTGTTTGGATGGTCATCAGATTTGGCTTTGCCTTTTGCATTGGCGTTGCGACGGATGTTAAGGAGAATTTCGTCGTGTAGGATGTTTCCACAGAATCCGAAAACCCAGAGGGTGATCCCTGCCCAAAAAGAGGGGCGTACAAACGCGCCAGAGAGGAAGATGGATGCGGCACTCGATCCTAGGTATGAGCCCATGAGAAGACCGTTGACGACGTTGAAGGCAATCCCGGAGAGGGGAACAACGAGGTGGGATTTAGAGCGAGAAGGTGTCCGCAAGGGTGATATGACGGCACGATTAGCGTAATGGATGAGGAATAGGGCGGCGAGGAGGAGTTGAGGGTTGGTGATGGCGCCGACGTCCGCTGGTAAAGCCGCCAAGGGGGAATATACCAACGAATAGATAAATGTGGTGGGGGAGACGAGCTCCATGACGATCCATGATTTTATGCCATCGAATACCAAGATACTGTCGTTGGAAGGAGCGAACCTGCCGAACGGGGCATCGATGAGGAACTGAAAGGGGCAGACGATGGGTGGGATGAAGAAGAAGAACTTCCTAAGAGCTAGAGTGGGTTATTCGTAGTAGTGTTAGATCGAACCAAAGGCTGGAGCAAGTAGAACGACCTACTGTCGTACAGTGGATGCATCCTCGTACAAGAAATTCAAGTTGAACGTAGCTAACAACGTGGAAGCCGTCTGAAACCGTATGTTGCTAGTGACACAGCCACTAGTCTCACGTCAATTCAATCCTCCTCAGCCTGCTGGCGGCTCCTTGATAGTGCGGGACACTTGGACTCATCCAAAATGCTGTATTGATGCTCAACTACATTTGTACAAATCACAGCCTCGACCAACGCGCTGATCCGTTCACTGGTCCGACTTCGTGACACCCAGAGTCGTTCCTGGGTGGTTCTAGTATGACCAAATTACGACTCAAGAGAACCCCAGCGGAAGAAGAAGAACGAGCCCGTCGCAAAGCTTACAAGGCCGCCAAAAAAGCCTCAGAGCGGAGCCGAAAGCACTCCGAGGACGACGACGATTCCTTTGACAACCATGCTGTCGGCGAAAGCTCCAACACCAGCAGGAAGAAGAGGCGGCGCCGGGAACCCGCGCCCACCTCCTACGTCGACGACGACGACGACCTGTACCACGGTCCACCACCACCCTCAACGTCGTCTTACAAACCAGACTATGATGCCATTCGTGCCGAGTTGGAGGAGATGCGGTTTAGGGAGAAGATGATGGATGCGATGGATGACGATGAACGCTTGGAGGGTATCGACTCCCGATTCAATGATTATGGTCGTATTCCCGATAGGTGGACGCGCGACAAGCATGATGCGGCAGATCCACGGTATATGGATGATGACGAGTACGCAGAGTGGGTAAGGGAAGGGATGTGGAAGTAAGTCATACGATTCAGACCGCCACTGCCATAGTGAATTGATCACTGGGTGTAGGAAGAAGCATGCTAAAGAATGCGAAGAGCAGGCTCGCCGAGACGCCGAAAAGGCCGCTCGGAAAGTTCGGGAGAAAGAAATCAAAGCCGAGACCTCCCGTCTGGAGAAGCTAGCCCTCCAACGCGAGGAACGAAGAAGGAAGGAGAGACAAAGGCGGCTCGAAGAGGGGTATCGAGCTCTCTACGAGGAGCAGTGGAAGAAACTTTTGAACCCACAGACTCTAGATGATCGACTTCTGGCATTCGCCGATATCCCCTGGCCCCTCTTTGCGGCATGGCACCCCGCAAAACGGAAATCATCAGACGATACCATCCTCGGTCCAGAGGAAATCACGCCGGCAGCTTTATCTTCGTTCCTTTTACCAGACGCCGACGGCGTCAATTCCGTTTCCGTGCCTCTCACAGTCGACGAGATCAAGAGGGGAAATCGCGATAGACTTAAGGAAGCGCTATTACGGTTCCATCCAGACAAATTTGAAGGTCGCTTCATGCACCGCATACGAGAGAAGGACAAGGACAACGTCAGGGAAGTGATGGGACAAGTCGTAAGAGTTCTCAATGTACTTATGAGCACGTAACCATAATTCTTTCATGGCAACTGTATGCCATATGGCTTAGTCTCATACGTGGGACCAGGGCGTCTACTGACCCTTTTGTGTTTGGAAAAAATATGTGTAGGTTGCGAGCTTCCTAGTCCGAACTAGCTCTTCATGATGAGGACTAGAGCAATGCTCCTTTTCGATCGTTCATACTCATAAATATCGCTCTTACGCATTTCTAGTTTTATTGCTTCTTTTTCTCTCGCAGCGCTCTCGGCCGCTCGTCCCACAAGCTCAAGTTCGGTTTTATATTCTCGTCCACCCTCTCCTCATGAAGTCGCACAACAGCCTTCGGTTCTCAGACACATGTCTGTACACAAAAAATCCACCCAAGGTCATCCAACCAGCATGGACACGATTGTCGAAAGAATAGCGCGTTGGCCACCCCGTGCATGATGTGTCGACGCATCCACTACGATGAAGTTGTAGTCGAGAAAGGGATTCTCGAGCTGATCCGGGAACTGCACGAGAGTCATATCAACGAAGGCCGATACGTTCGATGGAAAGGGACGAATAACAGCCGTTGAGCGTGTGCGTCTATGAAATCCGTCGGGATGAGAGGAATGATGAATGGGTAAGAGGAGGGGGGTCACTGGCACGATACTAGGGTCGCACTCCCAGTGAGGCTCAGGACGTTCAGACCCAGTGGATGACGTTCACGGAGGCGGGTTCCAGGACGGCGGTCGTATTAGACGCACAGAACACATCCAAATCAGTCAACTCGGAGAGAGCAAGTCTGGAGAGAGCAAGATACTAGGCGACGAGTGTGGTGAAGTCTGAGGTGGGGACGATGACTCTCTGTTCGAGGAGGTGGTCATAGAGAAAGATAAATAGGCGACACGAAGCTGAATTATACAGTAGTACGGCGCGGCCGAAATGGCAGGTGTCCCACTGACAGGGGCTATTGACTTTATATACTCGCCGATCCGGGCCGATGAAATCCGCCCACCAGCTTACCTCAGTTCCACTGAGTGAACGCTCACATTGTAGCCTCAATCACTTCGATGCCACTGTCCTCGCAATAGTATGAGTACCTCGGAGAACCCAGCGTTTCTTTGCGAGTCCTTGAGTCCCCGTGGATTGGCTGGTGAGCTCGCTCTCTCTGTATATTGCCACTTTAAGCGTTAGTAGGTGTCCACTTCAGCATATTTCCACATTCGTCTGAATAACCATGGCCTCTGTTCTCACCAACGGGATATCAGCCGGTGACAATCTAACAGAAACGTGGATGGGAGGCCTGGCCTATTCGCACGCAGACTTGCGGCAGAAGTTCGCGTGTGAGTTATCAGATATCGTCCAGTCTGAACTGCTGACTGCTACTCTCCTTGATATAGGTAAGTAGGTCACCGAAAGCGGATCCCTTTCGATTGCAACAAACCGATGAAGGGTAAACGAGGACTCGCGTTGATAGCATTGCGGGAGGTGCTCTGTCAGGGGCTGCAACCCGCGGTTCGCTTCCGCCCAGCAGCAATGGTACCGATCATCTTACGGAGGCCGGTCGCGTTCGACTTTAAATACTCTTCGATGAGACCGAGGTACCTGCGAATGAAAGGGTGAGATGATTGGTTCATTACCATTCCCTCGGGGCAGCTTGCTGCTTCGATTGTTCTGAAATCATGGAATGCTGCAACATCAAGAAGTAACTCAGCTGTGCAGGTGTGACTTTTTTTTAACGATTTATGTGATGATCAGAGTTATTGCCTCACAGAAATGTGGTATATACTCTGACAGATACACGGGATGAGTCCCTCGCTTCTTGCCCACTGGACGTCTCTCTGGAACTTACGCCAGCCAGTCCAAGATGGTGCCAACTCTATCTACAACTTCGTGAGCCTTCTCGATGGTCATATTTTTGTTTAAGCTAACGCGTTCTCTTAGAGGCGGAGATACCATGGAGTGAGTAGTTTCTACCCTATCGGCACCGTATTTGATCAAACCGCCCCCTCCGATTAAGCGAAGGCCCATTTGTGCGTACTACGTGCCCCTTGCCCATTTGTCGGTGCGGACACTCATGTTATCTAGGTCCTTGGATATGCGATGTGCTTCGGATTGATGGGTGTGCTATCGGTCCAGTGTTGTAAGCTTGTCCTTAAACTTCTCTCCCGAACTTACCCCAAGACAAAATATAGTCATCTATTTCACGAGGTTTCCAAATGATCGTCTTTGGCTAAGACTACTAGGTGATTATGTTCTGAGCGCACGGCATGGGCTTCGTGAATATTGATCTCATGATCACAGTCGCCATCATCCTCCTACTAGAATCTCTTATCACCATCTTTGCTTTGCATGGGTTTTGGATAGGCGTGACCGCTCATGGTTCAGATCTCTCTGCCATCGTAGCCGCGGGGACCGGAGGCCAGGAGTTGTCGCCAGATCCTTTATGGTCTTTTGTGGCCCTAGCACCGTTGACCGGCCTCGGTGAGTGATTTTGAAAATGATGGGTGAGGCCTTGAGGGATCAGGTTTTGACTGTGCGGTAGTGTCTACCTTGACACATGGGTTTTTCTGCTGGAGGATATGGGCCGTCCGACAATCGCTCGTGGTCCCAGTTCTAGTGATGATGGTGAGTACGCTGATGAAGATGGGTTGGAATCTGTCTGACCAAGTCTTATAGGTTTCTTTGCTTCAGTTTGCGATGCTCACTTACGGTGGTATTACGGTATGGCAGCATCTATCATAGCTTCCATTTCGTGAGCACTCACGATTATTCAGTACGGTCTCGTTCCAGACCTAAACGCTAGCACCCCGATGCCATGGTACATTCCCGTCAGTCTTCCACTTTCATTTGATGATCAGCCCCTCAATTTGGACCTCCTAGATTTGGCTATCGGGCAGTGTCATCTGTGATATGACCATCACAGTCTACATGACACTCATTGTACGTGCTATCTCCTCGGGATAGGTGGAAGTATATTCACTCTGCGCGCCCAGCTTCTCAGAGGAAAATCACAATTTCGGAGTACATGGTCCTTATCGATCAAGCTGATCAAGCTGACAATTGAGACCGCTCTGATAACAACGACGGCTGCTGTGATCGAGCTCATTCTAGCGATTGCGTTTAGAGTAACACTGTATCATGTTGCACTGTGAGCTCAGTTCTTAGTACAGTATCTGCTGGTCCCTCATTTCTTTTCTGGACAGATTCTACATCATATCGAAGCTGTAAGTCTCGCTCAGCCAACCGTTTAATCCATTCGTCTAATAACACACGAAGTTACGCAAACTGCCTTCTGGCTACCCTCAACGCACGCCTCGTCCTTAGGAAACCAGGGGACAGACATAAATCCGTAGTTGTCTGGGACCACACTGAGACGAATCCCACTTCTTCAGGCGGCCATACAGGTTCCGGCGCTAGACCGACCACCGGTGCCATCCAGATTCACACCAAGGTGGAGACCAATATCGAGTTGGATGCGTTCCCGGCGGTGAGTGTACTCGGTTGGTATAGAGTCATCAGTCGAGCCTCATCAACTTTTCCGTAGGATATTCATCAGAAGAATTTCCTCAGGATTGATCCTTGAGGCCTCGTCGACGATTTTAACTTGCTTTCAGTTGTACTGTGTAGGTTATTTATCGCATTTTGGGGTAATTGCAAGCTCTGGCTGCTGGCTTGGTTCGAATGCTTGGAGCAGACCAAAGATCCGGCCCGGACTGGATAAACAGGTACCACTAGGAACTGCTCTGTGCTCGGTTCACATTTTTTCAGTTTCCTCTGAATCACTTAAACTACCTGAGACAAAGTCTCTGCCCACGGCGGTCTATACTTCACATGTACGTATCCACCACCTGGTGAGAAGACGTGACCATGCTTGAAGGCACACCCACAGTTTGGCATTATAGCCGGTTATGGGACGCGATCGACGGCGTGAACCATCGATTCTCCCACCATGTACCGGGGGTCTGAGTAGGTTCACGGGAATGTCAACATGTGACCAATGCATCGCCAGTGCCGCATCGTAGCGGGACCCGCGAGGAAGTCCTGTTTCAGATACCCAGCCTTGTGACACCCAGGGAACTAAAGCTGGCTTCTATCTCTATCATCTATGAGCAAATGCCTTGGGCATGCAAGCTGTACTTTGTCCGTCCCCATATCAACCCCTTGACACTCCTGGGAGGCACTGAGACCTTTGTCAGTAGAACTTGAACTTGCCATTGGAACGGAGGTCGGCAAACGTGCGCCGGGGGTTGTACATAGCCATTCAGAAAACTGAACAATGGTTTCAAATACAGTATAGTCACCGAACTGAATATTATTGGGACTAGCAGGACGGCATGGTTTCCCTCCGAGTCGTGGGATTTAGGCGGCGTTGTGCAGCCCGGAAATTGAGGGTTCGCCTGAAGTTCGTGCTGGGGGTTTACTTCGGTATTCATCCTACGAACAATCTGCCATTATATCTGTGCCCTGCTGCCTGCTGCAAGTCATCTACATTAAATCCTAGAGTATTCAGCCATGGATGATTGGTATTGAGTTATGTTAATGTTCCATCATTGTAATGCCAAATTTCGTTATGATGATTAGATACTATTTTTGTCGAAACGAAACAATGCCCAAGTTGTCCTAGGTTGTCCTCGTTGCTCTTGCTTCCCTGCCAGTAACCACCATACCCTGTTGGATACAGACAACTTTGCACGCCCCCTTGACTTATTCGTGGCCTCCCTTTCGATCTGTTGACCAGCTCAAAGGGAAAGAACAGAAATAATCTTTCAAGTCCCTCCTTTGCCACCGCGGCAATAGTTCGCCGACATGTACGTACACTTCAGGCGGTCCTGCTCTAGACCGCCGCCCAACGTTGTAACTGTACCGACCACTCACCCTCCTTTCTAGACCCTTGAGTCTCTTGACTCGTCTACTTTCTCTTCACCATGTCTGAGATCGGACAAATTATCACTGAAAACCTACCAAAACAGCAAGCCCCAGCGGCTGTCGGCACGCAAGTAGCGCTGATGACAATCGTTTCGGTAGGTTCGTTCAACATTCAAAGGCGTGTCTACGACGACCTTCCTCCTGCAATAGGTGGTTACTGTGGTGGCATTTAACCTGTTACGACCAAAGAATAAGGTATGTCGTTGCATCTACATCCCAGATTCGCCACCAACTCCTTCATGGCACCTAGGTGATTTACGAGCCCAAAGTCAAATACCACATCGGGGACAAAGCTCCACCGCGGATATCCGACTCAGTATTTGGATGGCTTCCCCCACTATACCGCACCAAAGAACCAGAATTGCTCGACAAGATTGGCCTTGATGCAGTAACCTTCCTACGTTTCACCCGCATGTTACGAGGACTGTACACTGCCATCGCTTTCCTTTGTTGTGCAGTCCTCATACCCATCGACGCCCTCTACAACACTCAATATGTTTCATCAGCGAACCGCGACGTCCTATCCATGCTCACCATCCGTGATGTTCAAGGAGCGCGCCTCTTCGCCCACGTTGGAATGTCATATATCATCACCTTCCTCGTCATGTTCTTCATTTGGCGGAATTGGGAGCAAATGCTTCTTCTACGACAGGAATGGTTCCGTTCTCCAGAGTACCTCGAATCGTTCTACGCGCGTACCCTTATGATTACCAATGTTAGCAAGAAATACCAGAGCGACCAAGGCATTCGTGAAATCTTCGAGAGCGTTCAGGTTCCATACCCTACCACATCGGTACACATTGGCCGCAGGGTCGGTCGTCTCCCGGAACTAATAGAATACCACAACACCGCTGTGCGAGAGGTCGAGCAGGTGCTGGTCACGTACCTAAAGGGAGGACGGATTGCCAAGGAACGCCCTACCATTCGCATTGGTGGTTTCCTTGGGATGGGTGGTGTAAAGAAGGATGCCATTGATTTTTACACGTAGGTCGCTTCCTTTGGTTCAAGCGGGTACTATCTCATTGCTTGTAGCGCGAAGCTCAGACGTACGGAAAAGGCCATTGAGGACTATCGAGGGGAGATTGATACCCGTAGAGCGGAAAACTATGGCTTTGCTTCTATGGCTTCTGTTCCCTATGCCCACATCGTTGCCAGTATTCTCCGCAGCAAGCACCCGAAAGGAACGGACGTGGCTTTGGCACCCAACCCAAAGGACATCGTGTGTTATTTTCATGTTCTGCGCTGTTTTCCTCGTTTGATGACGCTTTCGACGCCTCTAGATCTGGGAAAACCTTAACAAATCATCGGCTGAATTGTTCCGAAACAAGATGATTGGATTCGTACTTTTGGTACTGGTTTGCTTCTTCAACACCATTCCCTTGTTTGTGATTTCCATTCTTGCGAACTTGTCCTCGGTGAGTTGTCCACCCAGTGAAAGTTAGATTCCACCCATCCTCTTTCTAGATATCAACATACGTCGGCTTTCTGCAACAATGGTCTAAAGCATCTCCGGGAACCTTTGCACTCGTATCTGGTGTCTTGCCACCCGCTATTTCTGCTCTCTTTGGATTCTTTTTACCCATCGTCATGCGTTCCCTCATCAAATTCCAAGGGTCTCAGAAGCGCAGCTCGTACGTACGGAGTTACTTTAACCGGAGTGAAACTCACCTGTATTTGCTGTTTAGGCTCGATCACGAGGTCGTCGCTCGTTACTTCGCCTTCCTGGTGATCTCGCAGCTGATCATCTTTACGTTGATTGGAGTTTTCTTCAGTAAGTACTGTTCAATGATTACTGCCTATTCCCCTCTAAGAGTGATTGTTCAGTTGCAGCGGAGCAGGTTATTCAGGAGATTGGCCAGCATATCAGCTTCTCCCAGATCATCACCTCGTTGCGAAGTAAGGATGAATGTGTTTCATGAGAAGAAACGATTGCTTACCTTAGTACAATGCAAGAACTGCCCGCTACGATCAACCAGACATATGTTAATCAAGCTTCATACTGGCTTACCTTCTTCCCGTGAGTCGAGACCAGGTCGCATAGACAGGAATACTCAATCCCTCTATGTAGCCTCCGAGGTTTCCTTGTGATCTTCGACTTGGCTCAAATCTTGAACCTTGTCTGGACGTCGTTCAAGACTCGGCAAGTATTCATACACGATGTGTGGTCCGGTATTGGCTGATTGGCTGCGCTGCTTTTTAGAGTATTTGGTCGCACCCCTCGTGATATTCGAGAGTGGACACAACCAGCTGAGTTCCAGTACGACATCTACTAGTGAGTTTACCTCCGATAATCGTTTTTCTTCCTCACTCATCTCTCTGCCCTCGTTAGCTCGAACATGGTATGTTTGCTAGCATCCGCTCAGAATAGCATAAACTGATACAACATCTCTACAGCTCTTCATGGCTACTGTTGCGATTGTCTTTGCACCTCTAGCGCCCCTCGTTGCCCTCGCTGGGGCTATTGTCTTCTGGGTGTGTTCCTGGGTATACAAGTATCAGTTGATGTTTGTGTTCGTCACGCAGGTTGAGACTGGCGGGGTAAGTAAAGCCACATTTATTGACTGTCTCGCGCTAAGCGAGTTCCTTTTAGCGACTGTGGAATTTGATTGTTAACAGATTGTTGATCTCTGTGGTCCTGATGCAATTGCTGATGATTCTCAGTAAGCCAGGTCTCCTCCTAATCTACTGGCTATTGACGCAACCAATTAGCTATCGGTCTTCAATACACATTCAGGTCCTTCATGTGGCTAACCACGGTCCCACCGATTCTGTTCATTGCGGTTTTCAAGTTCTGGATGAACCGCAAGTTCTACAACAAGTTCATGTACTACATTCCATCGGAGACGGAGCTACGTGAAGCCAAGATCCACTCTTCGCATGCTGATGACGCCGGAAACCGTCTCGAGAAGCGTTTCGGACACCCTGCCCTGCACGCCGAATTGTTCACCCCTATGCTCCACGCCAAGATGATGCACCTTCTCGGCGATGTTTACAAGGGCAAGATTGGAAACGAAAAAGCCAAGCTCGACGAATACGGTGGCCAGAAGATGAACGCTCAAATCTTCGAAGGAGGTCTCAGGATCGCTGGTATCGAACAACAAGATCTCGAGTACGACCCCACACTGTATCAACGCGACCGTGGGGAGTTGGATTGGGATGCCCGTTCCATGGCCTCGACTGCCTTCTTCAACCACGGGCGTAGCGATAGCGCGTCGGTGTATCATCAAAAGACGCATTACTATGCAGGGTCGATGGCAGGTGGAAGGGCTTCACCGGCTCCTTCGGCATTCGATCGGTATGCGACTAGAACACCCGTGAACGGGGCGGGCTTGAGCGCGATCGAGCTCTCAAGGCTTGGCCAAAGCGCGGATCATCTGCCCCTTTTGAACGATGGGGTGTATCACCCTGGGGATCAACCAGCGGGCCCTGGTTACCCTATGCCACCACCGTCTCCTGGAGCTGGCTTCCTGCCACCCTCATCGCCGTCGAGATACGGTTCCCCAGCGCCTCAACCCCCTCCCCCACGATTCGCATCACCTGCACCGATGCAGTACCCGCCTCAAGCCAACATGCAACGTTCACCGATAGAGGGGTACAGACAAGCCCCACTACACCGACCGTATGCCTCGCGGGAGAACTCCGTTAGCCTGCCTTCCCAGGAGTCAGCCAACTTTGCCGGTCGTGGTGCCTACCGAGGGTACTGATCCCCTCGCCGTACATCAAACTACTTGAAACTGGCAAGCTGAACCGTACCGAACCGAACTTTCCAAAACTACTCTAATGCCACGCTATGAACAGGGCTTTTGCGCCCGCTCTCTCTTTACCCGCTTTCCCTCTGTATACACTCTTTTCCCTTGACCTCCTACCGACCAACTCGTGCCTTGGGCATCGTTCTAATCGGACTCTCACACCACCCACATACAACTTGGACTTCACCTCCCCCCTCGTAGTTTAAGGGCTGATCAGATGGACTCACGCATATCTAGATTAGCTGACTAGCGACTACAGTATAGCTTTTTCGGAACACATACGTTACGGGGACGAAAAGGTGCCTACGGGCCCGCTTAGTATCCGTTATATCCAGTACCTGACACTTTTATTAGTCGTTCTCTTGATGTATTTGTTGGCTCGCTCCAGTACTTGTGGCTATCCTTGCATTCTAGTGGATGGTATGTGTGGTGCTGTGTTTCTGCCCATGTGCGCTTCTCTGGACGAGAATCGGACGAAGCCACAGGCTAGCCCAGCTCGGACAGCAGCGCCGGGTCAACTTCTTGACCAGCAAATTGTACGACCAAGTCGTCCAATCTCTACGGAGATGGTAGATACTCCGAGCGTGCTCGTGAGCACGCTTCTGGCGAGATAATCCATAATCAACGAATGCGGCGTTACTTGCCCCGCTAGTCTCAAACCTTCGTGACAAGTTATTTGCTCTCAATTGTGATCTGTGCAGCGTACGTTCTCCACCTCTGGCTGAGTAGTGAACCCCTGACTCAAGCTCAATGTCGACCCTCGACTCGTTCGTGTCCTCCTCCTCTTCCTCTGCCCGCCTCACACCCACTCCCATCGCCACCTCCCAAGAAATTCGAGATCGCGGCTCCGCCTTCCTCGCCACCCTCTACCGCGCCCCAACATCCACCACCGCCCACGCCTGTCTCGACCACCACAAACGCCTACGCGCACACGCCCACAAAGATCCAACCCACTCTCGCGACGTCTACGACATCACCGCCTGGCGCTGCATGGTTCTCAAACCCGGTCATACAGGCCTCGCAGGTCCCGACGATTTCGAAGTCGAGAATGGGTACAACAACGGTGGAGAGAAGTGGGCGGGGGGGAGACTGTTGAAGGTGATGCAGACGGAGGGGGTGATGGATGCAGTGGTCATTGTCAGTCGATGGTGAGTGGGCGCTTTTTTGGTTGTGTAGATGAGGTCGAGTGCGTTACTTTGATGGCGCTTGGTTGATAGGTTTGGGGGGACGTTGTTGGGTTCTGCGAGGTTCACTCACATCGAGACGTGCGCCCGCGAGGTGTGCAAAAGATTTAAAAAGGTGGAAGAGATGGAAGAGTCTATTCAGACGCTCAAGACACTGGATGACCTCTTAGCGGTCCTCCGAGCGGAATTGGAGACGCTGACAACGGCGGATTCAGAGGAAGACCCATGTGGGTCGAAGACCTCTCAGGCAAAGAGCAAGGCGCCAGACTACGCTATCATGCAAGATGCACTAGATTTGACAAAGGCCCAAAGACTCATCCGCGCAAGAGAAAGTGCGATAAATACTGTCAAGTCATTGATCAAGAGGCGGAAGGAGAAGAGAGGTATATCGATGTAACGTAGGATCTAATGCATACATGGCGATATTCTGTTTGGATACAGGGGACAGTTTCTGAGAGCGTTGTCCATTTAATCCTCGCTAACGGATAGGCATCAGCGCGATGCTCCAAGTTGGGGAAGCACTGCTCGATTCACAGGCAGATATCGTGTGCTATTCTGTAGAGACTGGCGGGGAACGAGTTAGCATGCAAGTAACACAACGACGCAGAAGGGAAAGATATCAGAGGTGCAAAATTTGGCTGGTTGCTCTGCCGTTCGTCAAAGCCTTTGGCTACGACTGGGGCGGCAAACGAAATCATCATTCTGCGTGTATCGGAAGGACTACTCACGTAGATACCGCATGGATTATGCTTTCCTGCCCCTGAAATACCGTGCAAGTCCTCGACCGACTGGGTCGAGGACACCCCTTGAGAAGGCAGGTGACAAGTAGAGGGACAGGCCAATTCGAAGTGGCAAAATCGCCTAACAATCATTAGCCCAAGAAGCGACTAGCGAAAAAAAAGATTGGTTATCACACCTTTGTTATACCATAAGCTAGGACGGCGTTGGCAACGTCGCCCGCCAACTTGTCGGATATACGAGGGGTATTCCCCTGGTCCGCTGGTACACCTTTTTCGAAGCCAAAGAGGCCATACCGCCGGCCAACACGACCAGCCCATTCTTCGCCCTCATCCAACCACTCTTGGAAGCGGACAGCCATCCATCCAGATGGAGGCCCAGCTTCGGGATCATCGCGACGGATAAATTGATTGACGACGTGTTCACCGACGCCCAGTCCCCGGGCGGCAAAGAAAATGCCCACCAACGGTAGTAGCGCAGTTACTTCATGAAGTACGCCGAAAGAAACAATCAGCGACGGTAAAGGTGCACCAGTTCTCGCAGAAATTGCATCGAGTGCCCTGCGGTATGATGCAAATGCAGAAGGATGAGAACGAGGACGAAAGCGATAAGGGAAACAACGACGAGGAGAAGGAGGAGAAGAAGAGGAAGAGGAAGACTCTGGGCTAGACATTGAAAAAAAAATTGACGGAGAGGGTTACATAACCAAGGCAAGATGAGGGTGGCTGTGCTACTACTACTACCCCTTCAATGTTGCCCCGCAAACCATTTCGTCCACTGAAAATCAAAATACCCCAAGGTAAAACTATCGGTAAAACATACAATATAGATGATGAAGGATACGACGATTGGGAGGGAACTCACAGAAAACGAGTTCAGCGGACAATTCAAATCAGGTTCTCCTCCGTGCCCCACTCCATGACCGATGCTCTCTTCGCACTAAGAGAGATAGAACGACACTACGGTCGTCTACGCGAATATAGATTACTGAGGGTGCGTATTATCTAGCTCTTCTTACGGCGAGACTTACCACAACCAGGACTCGGATGTCCCCAGTGCTTACCAGGCCCTTTGCTGGGCTGCATTCGAATCCCCCGATTCATGGGGCCGTGTGCCAGAGGGAGGTGCAAAGTTGCCGGTGACTCTTCCTCCAATGATGAGTCATCCGGAGGGTGGTCCTAGCTTGGATGACCTCAAACCTTTTCTCAAAGCAAATGAACGCGGTCTGGGTTTCGATTTCATGCCGTCTGACTCTGGAAGCCAGTCACCCGACTCGCGAAGGATGGAAGTATTCGTCAAGCCAATAGGTATGTCCCCCACTCCATTGCGAGGATGACGTGAAAACGACGGTACCACATAGGTAGACCAATGGTGTTCAGGAGTACTGAAAGGCCTCCCTTTCGTTCACGCGCAATGAAGGCTGTGATCGGTCACTCATTCTTGGAATGGGGTGGCTTTGCACCCTTGAAACCCCTTTACGGATCCTCTCCGTTTACTGGACCAGCTCAAGACCCCACTCCGATAGACAGCGTCAATATGCGCCTGAGTCTTAACAAATGGAGCCAGATACTCGGCTTACCTGACCCATTATTCCCGGAGATGGGGTTGCCAAAGAGTATCGACGAAGCAGAAACACAAGAGCAAGAAGCGAGCAGTTCACGGTTCACCAAGAAGGCATGGAGCATGGATGTATGGGAGCCCATGTCTGAACCCGTTTCGCGGAAGGAGATGGATGGTGCTGCTGAGGAGCTCGAGTCGTCCGAGAGAACGGGAGAGAGCTTGAGAGAAAGTTTCGAAGGGATTCTCAGGGGCGATCACTCAGAAGGAGATGAGGAGATGCCCGGGGAGCAGCACGGGGGAAGAATATGACTTGGGCCTCCGACCTGCTACTCGTTTCCTTGTTACGTTCGCCATCAGGAATTCATATACCATCTTGTCTGTCGATGACTGGAATATCTTCACTATACAGTAGTATGAGTGTGACTTCGGCTCTCGGCTAACTGACTAGTTCCGTTCCGGAGGATGTTCAACCGCCTGTTCCGTTACCCCACAGTTACAGACAGTCACCTATTGAGCCAGCAGCGCACGACCAAGGCTCAAGTTGTTCACCATCTAACAGATTTTAACATCTAGTCGCGTCCAGAATGATGTCTGTTACACGTCTTTTGCGTATCTCGCACCGTAGTTTTGCAGCTCCAGCACTGGCCACACGAACTTTCGTGACGACTGTTCCCGTTCGTGGTACGCGTTCTGCATCATGATGCATATTTCCAGACCTGAACAGTGAGGCATTATTAGCTTCGGGGTATGGATCCTACAGGCCATCTGTGAGCTTTCCACTTCCTCTCGCAGTAACCAGATTCGCTCACGCACGCGACAGGATCCGCTGGAGCTTGAATCCTTGCTCACAGAAGAAGAGATTGCAATAAGGCACGCGTACATGGATTCTACCTGTTTTTCTATACTTACGAATTGACTTTCAGAGATACTGCACGCGAATACTGCCAGGCGCGTCTCCATCCTACTCTTTCCTTCCACCTACAGCTACAACTCTCTTCATCTCAGTAGGAAAACCTCTTACCCCGCGTCTTGGAAGGCTGGAGAACCGAAGGTAAGTCAGTCATCCTTCATATCTCATTTACTTCCCCGCCTCCATCTCGTCACCCACGTTCACTGAACCGCATGCTCAGAATTCAACCATGACATCCTCCCCGAAATGGGCAAACTGGGCCTGCTTGGCGCGACGATCAAGGGCTACGGATGTGCCGGTGCCAGTAATGTTGCATATGGTCTGATCGCACGAGAGATCGAGAGGTCGGTTGTCGGATGACTTGCCTTGCTCGTGCCTGACAGTCATACTGATCTCCCTAAACTTTAATCTAATCCCTATAGGGTGGATTCGGGGTATCGGTCGATGGCGTCAGTGCAGTCGTCACTCGTGATGCATCCTATCAACGAGTTTGGAACCGAGGCACAGAAGGACAAGTATTTGCCACGTTTAGGTGATGCATCAGGTTCACAGTGAGTTGAGGTGTAAACTGAAGTGGATGTTTTGTAGCCAAGGCAGAGATCGTGGGCTGCTTCGTATGTCGTGACGCCCGCTCACGACGTTATAACCTCACTCATTATCTTACGCTTCAAGGGATTGACTGAACCAAATCATGGGTCTGACCCCGCGGGAATGGAAACGACGGCGGAAGAAACAGATGGCGGGTTTATCCTGAAGGGAAGCAAAACGTGGATAACGAATGCACCAGTAGCGTACGTTCCGGTTCCGTCCGTCTATGCATTACTTTTTACCAACCATCCGAAAATTCAGCGACATCTTCATCGTCTGGGCTCGCTGTAAATGGGACGGCAAGGTCCGAGGATTCATTCTCGAGAAGGCAAGTCTTGAGCATCTTATCATCCTTGGAGGATTCCCTTCTCTAAACCCATCCACCAATAGGGCATGAAGGGACTTGAAGCCCCGCCGATCAAGAACAAGGTTGCCCTCCGTGCATCACTTACAGGGTCCATCTTTATGGAGTCGGTTAAGGTCCCACATGACAATATACTTCCAAATGGTCAGGGGCTCGGCGCTCCGTTCTCATGTCTGAACAGCGCACGGTAGGTTTTTGTTCAATGCCACGTAGAAGATGACAAGACGCATGAGTCACCAGATTTGGTATCTCGTGGGGGTCTATGGGCGCTTTAGAGGATTGCGTCGATCGGACGCTTGCATATGCGTTGGAGCGTAAACAATTCAAACGTCCCCTCGCCTCTTTCCAACTCGTTCAGAAGAAGCTCGTTGACGCACAAACGGAGATCGCGTTGGGTCTCCAGGCCAGTCTACAAGTTGGTCGTCTCAAAGACGCTGGAAAAGTAGCGCCCGAGATGATCAGCATGGTCAAACGTAACAACTGCGGAAAGGCACTCCAGCATGCTCGTATCGTACTAGACATTTTGGGAGGAAATGCTTCGTCTGATGAGTGAGTTTGCTGTTTCTGGTGTTCATGACCATCGTGCATGCTTGCGTGGTTGGCGTGGCTGATCGATCGTAACCATGTGCGCACGGATGACTGATTTCGTCCACTAGATACCACGTTGGTCGGCACGTCGCAAACTTACAGGTGGTGAATACTTATGAAGGTAAGTCTCCTTGAACCAACCTTTTTCGTACAATAGTTACTCACGCCGAGAAATTTCCGTGGAATTAGGAACATATGTACGTGTGTTTTCGATAAGACAGTGGTTAACGAGGTACTGATGCTAACGCCGATTTTCTTCAAGGATATCCATACCCTCATCTTGGGCAAGGCACTGACGGGTATCCAAGCTTTCGTCAATTAATAACCAGGGCTCCCCCTTAGTTGTATAGGCTTGTGTCGTGTAGTGGCCACAGGGGGTAATCGACTAGCTTTCATCGATGTCGGCAGACGAGATGCGGGCTCACTGACGCAGTACAGCATTCTATCCCGTGCTCAGATGACAGCGAAACCTGCTCTCGTGTATGGTCCGTTCGCGCCTGTCACGGAGTCAATGTGCCCCACGTCCGAGTCATCTGAACATCGATCATTCTTATCTCCGCATGGTGGGAGATGGTGGCTTTGACACTTTTTTGACAGGGGCGGACTGTACCCCGTTCACCACATTGGGCATAGTTGTAGGATCTGATAACGAGCTCTCGATCACGCATCATAGCCCCGTGGGGGCGTTTATGAGCGCTTGATTGAGCTGCGAGTGGGCTTGTTTTGGAAACTCGCGATTTTGTGAAGTCAAGTGTTCGAGTTATCGAATACGGTGGATCGCGGTCTTTTGTTGAGCGTGCTTCTGATGAAGATGACAGCAAGGTCGCTTGAACTTCCTCCTGAGCATCAGGTTGGGATTCGGTACTCGACTATCAGGGGGTAACGAGCGCCTTCTCTTGATGAACATCGGATCTGATTTTGAAGCATCGAAGGGACTTCTTGATCGTATCAGAATCTAAATTCGATTCCTTCACGAGACACGAGGCAATAAAGAAGTTGGGTTAGCCATACAGATGTAGTGGTACGATAAGTGGTACGATAACTCAGCCCATAAATAAGCATGACGCTTGACTCAGGCGTCCGCATTCCTTAGTACCGGAGGAACGAATGGTAGACCTAACGTATCGAACACTTCGCGCTCGGTTTTGGGGAAGAATGCCTTTGAATCGTGTCGTCGAGTTCTTGATTCACTGTGAGTGATCGAGCGGGAGAGAAGTGCATGCAGACACTTACATTCCGGAAGAGTCAAACTTCAAACCCCTATCCAAATTCAAGTCAGAGACTGTTTGAAGAATGTTGGGGGGGGGTCTCACTTTTCTTTCGCCCAGAGACGGAGATCCCGTTCGAACATCGTTGATCCAGTCCTGGAGGGGGGTGGGGTAGTTAAATAGCTTGCACACTTCCTGTGTGGATGCTTAGACTGACCAGCCGACCACTGCGGTCCAGAAGACTCCGGGAGTGGCAAAGATGAGGTCCACGCGCCGATAGCGCTGGCTAGTTGTGGATTCCACAGGGAGTAAAAACACCGTCAAAGCTTTCTCAAGTGAATCCCAGTGGTGCGTTTGAAAGACGTTATGAGCGTGATGGCCACTCATGTCTGACGTGGGGAGGTCGATAACTTATCTGGCCGCGACAATCTCTTCCACTTACACAAGACGTGCTTGATAATCCCTCGAGACGGAAGGCATCAGCCAGATTTTTAAGGGATGTCGCAGATAGAGCTCACCACGCTCGTGAAGCCTTTGGACTAGCTTCTTCGAAAGACCGCTGACCTTATCGGCACCCTGTTTCGTGTCAGTATGGGTGATGACGATATCGACGTCGTTGCTTTCTGGTTTTCCCCGTCGATAACTGATCGAGGTCAGACGCGTGAACGAAAAAGACTACGAATTAGGGTGATCTGGCTGACCTGCCTGCGATGACGCTTGTGTAACCCTCTCCGATGGACTCCAATTCTTGTATGACAACCCGGTTGATTTCCTCGACCTCATGGGATGGAATTCTGACAGCATCTCGCTTCCAGTCCATCTATGCGACGAAACATGCGAGCTGACTCACGGCTGGTTGAAGTCATGTCTGAGCGCCAGAGAAATCTTGATAGATTTCTCCGCAATCGCTTCTTGACCATGTTTTCCGTCGAAAAGGGTTTCCACGTCCTCTTGTGTTATCCATGGTGTAACTTCATAATATTTTTCGATGTCCTCAATGGTTCGTAAACCAAGGGAGTAAAGTCGTCTGGCAGTGTGGGGTCCGATACCATGTACCGTGTTGAATGCAGAGAGGGAAACAAATCGTGGAGATGATAATATTGTCTCTGCAATTGCAGGCGTGTTTCAAAGAAAGGCAGAGAATGCCTAATGCATTCGGCTCACGGGCTTCAGAGATTTGGCCAGTCTTGGCAAATTCTTCGACCTGGAAAAGTGTAATTCATCAGACGGCCCAAAGAGATTGATGTATCTACTGTACCATGACAACGAGTTTTGAGCCAAGGAACGGCAGCTTTGCGATGGTCTCTCTTGGGGTTTTGTCATCGAAGCGGTAGGGATGAGCTAAAATTTCCCTGATTATCAAAAGCTGTTGCCGTGCTTCATAACCTACCTTTGATAGCCTGGGGAATTCACGGTTATACTGCAGTAGATTGGCAATTTGGGGGGGCTTACGGCTATAGCCCGAGCGTAACTCAACATGCTCCTCTCTTCTCCTTCAAAAAATCTGGACTTGCGGATGATATTCAACTCATCGACGAGTCCTTGGTTTGGGCAGACCAGAGGGGAAGCTCGTTGACAACTGAAACGTGCGCTGTAGTTTAATGCCGCAAGATCAGATTCCTTCACACTGCCTTCAGGAGAGATCAAAACTGGAGCTTGCAAGCGACCTCTCGACGGTGGAGAGGGGAGTTGAGATGTACTGGGTTTGATGTCAGGGCATTGCTTTGCATTGTTGTCGTGAAGGCCTGAGAGTGCCGAATATCCTCCGCACGACTGAACTTCCCCGAATTTCGCTGAATCTGTTAGCCAATTCGGAGTGACTATAGCCTTGGTTTTCTACGAGCCTAGTGAATGCACGGCATAGTAAAGGCGATGATTTGAGCACGGACCGCAAGATCCCAGGCAACATGCCTCTCCAAACGTGGTCTTGTACGAACAGCAGTAACAATCACATTGGCTTGGTTGACATCTCCCGTCAGTTTGAGATTCGGAATCGTGATCCTGTCTCCATCGTTACCCTCGATGAGGCCGATTAGGTTCTCCAACTCGCCGGCGACAAGTTTGGCCGGTATTATGTGTACCTTGAGGGGATATTCATCGAAGGAACTTTCGCGTGTAGACTCAGCCCCTACCACTGAGTCAGCACGGGCGTACTTTGATGGACCCTGCGCAGCAGGGGCATCGCTGTGGTCACCAGCAAGGGGCACGGAAGACCGTGACCTTTTCGTTGGCATCAAAGGGCTGGTTGACGTAGTTGATTCGATAGGTTGATGCGACTGAAGCTTGCCAAGTCCAAGTCTTGGTTACATGACACAGCCACAATCCATGGTTGTAGCAGGCCTTAGTAGGCGCGCCATGCCTTCGAAGTTCGAGATGAATAGTGAAATGAGATCTAATCCCGCGTCCCGCCATTCTTAGTGAAATTTTGGTGAGCTACAACTATGAAAGTGGTATCTGAAGGGGTGATACAAATCCGCA
>JBBPJZ010000202.1:0-29387 GCA_038089015.1 Chalciporus aff. trinitensis
CCTTCATGATCGGTACTCAACTTGGCCAGGGTATGTTCTCTCTTTCCTGGCTTGCATTCGCGCTCATTCTTTCTTCAAGGCACTTACTATGCTCCCGGTCTCGGCGCTTGTGGGATCACAAACACCGCTACCGATTATATCGCAGCTGTCTCCCACCTCCTGTTCGATGTCTACCCGTCAGTCCATTCCTTGACTAAACCATTCTGCCAACTCACCCTTCCGATACAGAGGCTACAATGGTGTTAACCCCAACACCAACCCTGTCTGTGGAAAGCAGGTCACTGCTACCTGTAATTGTTTCCTCGCACTTGTTTTCCTTTTCGTATCCGCTCATGCCACTTTCTATTTAGACCAAGGCAAGAGTGTCACAGTGACGATTACAGACAGGTGCACCGCCTGTCAAATCACTGATCTCGACTTTTCCCCTTCTGCGTTCAACACTCTTGCTGATCCATCCCTCGGTCGCATCAACCTCTCCTGGTTCTGGCTTTAACTCCACCCTCTTTCCACCTCATTTATTTCTTATTCAATACCCTTAAATATCCCCCTCACATTGTGTTATACCTTCCGGCGCTCGGTCGTTCTCTCTGCTTGTCAGAGAGCCTAGGGAAGTTGCCTCAAATGGCCCACACGCATAACGTGTGCTACCATCTCAATAGTCACAGGTCGGATTCCAGTAGTTGATGGGTCTTTTGTGGGTTAGAGTGTTGTATCCTCGCATATGTTGTCCGCCTTGCTCTAGTCAAGATTTCTTTTGGTCAACAATAGATCTTTTTTGTCTACTGGGAACACAGGTAGCTGCCTTTTCAGGCGATGCCAACGGGGCACGACAACTGCGGCGCTTCGGATCCGCTCTTACACTATCTCCGCGCTATGAAAAGGGGGGACACAAGTGCACCCTCATTTCTGTCTCAATTGGAACATCTTGGCCAAGTTTGGTCTCCTAGAAGTTTGAAGCTGACCATGCTCCCGCGCGACCGGACACCAAAGGGCATCGACGCCACGATGAAATCCGATCAGATGGAGATGACCCCGTGCTTATAGCAGGGTGGACTGCATGTGGAAATCACACACCAAATCTCTAATCGATGAATTCAGCCCTCTTTGTTCTTTCATTTCCGCAGCGCTACCGCAACACACACAAGGTAAAAATAATCACAAGTACGTAGGACGCATCGCCTTCGCTTCAAGATGTACACACGCGGCCTTTCACGAAGACGGATATGCACACCACAACGTGTCCACCCACTCTTTTTCCGCCCAGAAATGGCATGATGGACAATCGTGGCGGACGTGCCACGATTGGTGACCATCTCCGCACCGTCTTCGTTTTTCAAAAACGGATGCTGACAAGCCTCGCGCCGTCCTGACCCTTGAATTCACGCCGACCGCATGGCCTCGGTGACCCGTGCCCAGTATTGTTCCTCCGTCGTGCCTTTGACTGCGGTAGACACAGCTTTGTATAAGTCTGCGTCTTTTGTCCCCCCATATTTCATTTGATCTGTCAGGATTAACGCACACAAGTCCAGAGCGAGGCGTCGAACGTGGTCTACAGAGGCCGGGATCTTGGTGAATGGACCAAGAACCTGACCACGTATGGGGTGTGTAATGACGAAGAAAGGCGTCAGACGTGAGCTCAGTGAAGAGATTTGCTGCAGGTCAGGGACGTCAGTCCTTTGTTCCCCCCGTAATTCTTGTTTACAGACCTCGTGCTGGATGACGCAGGATCCACGTTGAAGGAGACGTAAGAGCACGCAGAAAATCGTCTAAAGATTGGTTAATGGAGCGGAAGCTGGTAAGCGGCCTACCTACTCACATGAGTCGCGGCGAGGTTATTCGTTCCTAGCTCCCATAGGGTTTTAGGGAGGTGCGAGACCCACTCTTGAAACCTGTGTTCCTCCCCTGCAACACGAGGGTTAAAGCGGCCTATGTAACCATTATCTTTCTCAAGCTGTATTGATATCAATGATGATCAGTGACGGCTTTGATTCGTTGCTGTTCTTAAGCTTACGAGTAAAAGTCGAGCGACGAACTCGATCGTCAATCGTTTGACTGTAGAATTCGATGTCGTCCTCACCGCGTGGTCGAGGATCGCCGCCAATACAGAAGAAGGCGTATCGCCAGACAGTACTATCTGATTCAATAGCGCCCAGGCTGTTGGAAGCAGCGCCGTATACACTGCGGCCGAGATGGGCCTCGGCAACTGTGCGCCTGATCCGCCGTCTCCTTGAAGAAGACGAATGACGTAGGAGCTAACGAGATCGGCTTGTACGTTGAACCACGAGTCGCTCTTGATAGAAGGGTACGAAGCCTTGTGTAGCGAGGGTTGAAGGCGAGGGTTTCTTCCTGGTGCGTTCCGAGTTCTCGACTCGTGAGAAGCAAACGCGAGCAACGATGACAGTTCACAGTAGATCACATTGAGATCCTGAAACGTTTGTTCCACCTGCTTTCCTGGTAAGTCAACCTGGGCTTCGGTGCTTCAAAAAGTACCCACCTTGGCTTCTCGATGCGCAGGTGTAAAGGGGAAATACCCAGTAAGATAACCAAGGAGTGTTCTAAGCTCTTCACCAGACGCAAGCAAATCCAAGCCCTGATTCACAGCTCAGTGAGAACGCGCCGTGAACGTCCGGGCACACGTACCTGGGCCGTGCTCTGAAGAATGGCGCAGTACAGAGTCCGAGTGATCTTAAGTGTGGCAAGTAGCATCCGGAGTTCCGTTTCGGGTGGATTCGTGCTTGGCGAGAATACGACGGGCGCGCAGTCAAGGATAGAAGAGGTCAATGTTGCGTAGAGTGTTCGGGCCAATCGCTGTAAGGTTCGTGTTCGGTGAGTGGGTCATCCACAGAAATGGTCCTTACCATGATGAAGGGAATGTCGCCTAATGGATCGGAGGGATTGTCTTGTTCGGGGGAAAGATCTGTCAGATTGCTCAGATCCCAGTCCATATCTAGTGAGTTCGATAGGGTCTTCGGATCGTAGGCAAAGTCTTCGTCGAAAGAGTCGAAGAGGGGCTCCACGGTCCAGACTAGACGTTTGTTATGCACGCTGCGATCCGAGGTTGGGAGTACATTTTTGTGCTCTTCATACAAACGGGTATCCGAGAAGGCAGGCCGCAAAAACCAAGTTGGTAGGGGCATTGTCGCTTGAGTGAACTCGCTTTGTGATCTATCGGAGTGGGGGTCTATAGCGTGGCTCAGAAATGAAGAAAACGAGCGCAGGACTACCAATTTTGACTTGACAGGGGTAGACATCAGTGAAATATAAAGAACAAGAGATGAATATACCTGGGGAGAGAGCACCACAGATGCAGTGGAAGTTGCCTGTGCCGCTCCTGGTGAAAGATGTGTCATGTAAGGATGAGACCATCGAAAATGCAAGGTTAGCATACCTTCGAGGCCACCAAATTTCGTTCCGGCACTCAGTATCCCAAGGTATCCCTCCAGCGCGCGTTTTCCATGGCCGATACCAGATTCATTCCAGCCATCGACCACGCTTTCTGGAACAGTGTCCAGAAACAGTGCGAGAAACCGCACTGCATCTATTCTGATTTCAGGGAAGATGTGTGTCTGCGCAGAAGTAGTGAATAGAAGTAGTAGTGGTACGTGAGGGATCAGGTCTTCCTGAAAAGAATATCAGGACCCTCTAACCGGCGATAACTGGGAGACGCATACTTTTGCTATACGGGGCAATATCCAGTCGAAGAACGAGAGCAAAGTTTTGCGCACGCTTGCATCCTGTCGGAGATCAGAACATGCAGCACCGTTGGACTTGACTGCTGAGAATATACCTCATCTCCGATAAGGCGCACGCACACACTCAGCAGGGGGGCGATGGAAGCCTCGAGCAGTCGGGGATGGTCCTCAAAGAATTCCCTTGCGCTGAAAATGGCATCTTTGCGAGTTCCGGCACTGTAGTGTTTGAGGAGGGAAAGTATATCACTGAAGGTTTGTCTTCGCTTTGTAGTGGGTATAGTGACATCTTTCTCGACAGCAATGCTCTGGGTGGGAAGAGCGATGCCTTCGATATTTCAGTATGGATATGACGCTGCTATGCGTATTCACGCACTCTGGGCCTTGAAGGAGGTGTCTACCACATTGGATGGAAGCTTCTTGCCCTTTCCAAGTTTTAACTTTGCTTTCTACGATGTTGCATATAATTTCAGCCATCTGAACCAACAAACTAGAGACAAGATTCATACTGAGAAGTCTGCGACTTTCTCTTTCTTCTTTTTAGAGCTCTTGGGCATGCAAGGTTACTGAGTATCGGTCACAGTTAGGTCCAAGGGGTCAGCTTCCCATTGTAGTAACACTCGCGGAGATGTCCTTAGGGTCGTACGAAATCACTACTCTAGTATATCCCAAAGATAAGCATGCATATGAAATGGTCATTAGGATGATATCAAGAAATACAGCAAGGACATGGGTCAAAATAAGTGTATACTGCAAAGAGCACAAAGATATATGGATCACCAGACCCTGGGGAAGGGGAACTTTTTCATGAAGTCTACTTTAAGGTCCAAGCAAAGCATGTCATCGTCATTCTCGGTGTATCCTCTTACGCTAACGGTAAACTTGGCTGAAAAAAAAAAGTCAGCAAGGTCCGAGATCCGAAGGTCTGAAACAAACCTTGGGGTATCTCCTTTGGCAGGGCGACTGTGTGCGAGACGGTATGCTCACCCTTGCCGACGGGACACTGAATACTAACATTGGCAGCACGGCTAATGGAACAATAAGCGACTTCCTGGCAAGCTGTAGATGCACACAACGTACGCCTCCTGGCAAACGTCGAAACGTTTTGTCAGCAGTTTGATAAGACCAAGTTTGACAACGACATCAGCGTATGCTCCGTCCTGACACCACGGTCAGTGCGTGAGGAGAAGGAGGGGAGGAGACAAAGCGAACCTCAATTGGTTCCACCGCGTTGCCGGTTACTGTGACAGTGAGGTCTTGACCAGGTTTTGGCGGATTGGGTGAGAGTTGTATTGACTTGATCTGAACGGTATCACTCGGAAGGCCTGCCTCGTCGTCAGTACATGGTTGCGGGTACCAGACGGAAGGGTTCCCACCACAATCAGTATAGGACCAGCTCTCGAAGGCATGAACGGGCGAGTCGTCGAGTACTTGCTGCTCTGCCTCGACATGGGCGAATGCACCGCCGGCGAGGACAGCGAGCAAGGAGAGGGTGAAGAGGCGGACCATGGTTGAGATCGAGAGAGAGAGAAGAGCAAGCCAAGAACGGTTTCACTCCAAGGACCCGCTAAGAGCCGGGGGCGTGGGTGTCTGCTTCCTGATTTGTTCGAGGCCGTATCCATCATACAGTAGCTGCGCTCGCGGTCACTGCCTGTCCTCTTCCTCTTCCCCCTCATCACGATTCACGATGAAGTCCAGAGAGTATTGCTGCTGCGCAGTTCCGCTCATTAATGCTGGGATATATGCTACGCTCACAGAACAGTTCGTCGTTGGTATCATAGTCGGGACGTTGTCGATAGCAACCCCAAACAGTAAGTAATATGTTCACATCTTCTGTCATCCACTTGTCTTACAATCTCGTCGCAGTCGTCGGTGCAGCAACCCCCTCGTTTGCGCCTTGGATTCTCGCCATTCTCTGCTATGTAGCAGCAGCAGTCCAAATACTGGGCTTTCTTGGTGTCGCCCAGGTAAGTATAACATACCCTCCTCGCCGCTTTCAGGCCTCTCATCAACTTGTAGGAAAAAGCAATCATGTACCGCAGATATGTCACCCTCCACATAGGTTCGACCATCGCGGTCTTCGCCGTCGCTGCTGCCTGGATCGTCATCTCTGCCACTCGTCACTCCACTGCGCAGACAATTTGTGAGACAACATTCTTTGCGACAACCGGCGGCACCACCTCAACGGAGGGCCAGACCCTCTGTAATATATTTGCATGGGTTGATGTGGGTCTGATGAGCGGCGCTTGGGTCTTCTTTGCGATAGTCCAGGTGAATTCGCTGTCATTTCAAAGCAGCCCTTATTCTGACTCGTCTATCGAAGGGTTATTTCCTCTCAGTTGTTTCATCGTATGGGGCGTCCCAACGAGCAGATCACGAAAAGTACGATGCACTTAATGATTCATCCAGACCGCTAGCGGATGATATCCCTATGGCTGATCGTGGTGATCCCTGGGACTCCAGAGCATCGTATGAGCACGATGGAGGTCGGTATGGGCACTCGAGGAACGAAAGTACCGTTTCGACCGTGATCGGAGCCCCAATGCAGAAAGTGGCTTATGGCGAGTATGACAACTACTCGTCAGCGTCTTATCCTCCCCAGAACCAACATCTCGCTCGAGATCCATCTACCAGGGCAGCACTCGCGCAGCACTCTGGTTATGTATGATTTGCAGGACCCATAGCATCGCATTATATCTGCAGTTCCAGCCTCCCACAATGTTAGCTTAGACAGGAACATTTACAGCCCCTCGTCGCTACTTTGAACCCGGACTTTTTTTACGCCTGTTATGTCTCCCTATAGCCCCACCTGTTGCGCTTTATCCCGATAGTATTAATGTCCACGCTATTTATTATACTGAATCAGGTTTCTTCGTCGTCCTCCCATGGCCCTATCTTTAGTGTGAGGCGCTGCCCCTGTGCTATACGCTTCCACCTCTCAGCCCTCCCGTCCTCCATCATGAGTCGGCTATGAAAAGACACATAGACCATTTCTAGCGGTGATTTTTGGGACAGAAACCGCTCCTCTAGGCTGTTGCAAACGATACGCTCCTCGTCAAACAATGGAACTGCATACCAAGCATGGATAACTTGTAGCTTGAGCGTATGGACAGAAGGCCCTAATGCGACGATAAAATTTTCCCTGAGCTCGTTGACGGTCACGAGTGAAAGTGCAAAGTACTCGAGCGTCGGGAGACTGCGCAGGCAAGTTGCGATCACCGACGAGGTAAGACGAGTGCAACCCAGGAGAACCAATTTTCGGAGGCGAGCGCCAGGACCATCAATGAGAGATTGAAGATGGACATTTCTCATCTCGAATCCCAGCCGGTGGCCCTGTGCGTGGGTGAATGACTCGAGATGAGAGTCAGCGAAGGCATCGTCGAATCTGATGCTGTCAAAGGTGTTGCTAACAATGCTCCGAAGGGTGAGATGGCGAAGCGCTGGGAAGGACGTCTTGACCGTGAGATGACAATCTCCTGATAGACGTAAAGAATGGATCTGATTGCTGGAAAATCGCTTGAACGGGACAGCTCGAGTGGAGGGATCGAGGTGAAGCTCGTAGGACTTGAGCTGCGGCAGATTCCCGTTATCTGTGTGACTGGGGTACATCGCTCCTTCAAAGTCGAGGTGGTACCTCAACAGTGGAACTGGACGCGCCAGTTAGGAGCTGCGTGCGAGATTATTGCATCCCACTGACCGTTCATGGTAAAGGGGTGATAGTGGCGAACATCGAAGACTCGCAACTTTTCAAGAGAAGTTAGCATGGCAAGGGTACGGTACAACTGAGAAGCGGGTATTGCCTGCGTGGCCGGTAGATCAATGACCTCTTGCAGCAAGAGGAGTAGAGGATGACATACATGGCCAGTGTGCAAAGTTTCCACAATCCGACCATCATTGGCAACATCTGCCCATCGGACAGAGCATGCTCGATCGGGAGAGGAGGTGATATAGTTGTGGTATCGTTCCATTTGAAGCTCGTTGCGCAGAGAAACATATTTGCGAAAGGTATCACCGGCTTCGTGGTAGAATTGCCTGCAGGCATGGAGGATCTGTATATGGGCGTTGGATGGCTGTCTTGAATGGTGGATCGTCTGATGTTCCGCGAGGACCAGATCGTAGACGATAAGACGTAGGTCCACTGGTAACTGGAGAAAGGCGACAGGTCGAGTGACCGATGACATGGTAAAGACTCCCGAGAGAGGAAAGTTCTGTTATGACACCGACTGATTGAACTCACGGTGGCTCAGGGACACGCTCACTACTCGGGCCCCACGACAGTCACAGGCAGCCAGAGAAGATCACCGTGGACATCCGATACGCATGTCGTTCAAGTTCGGTTCGATTGCAAGCAGGAAGGATGATCAAGGTACACGCATCTTACTGGGATGATCAGATGACTGGTGCTATCCTGGCAGTACTGGATGCTCCCAGAAGCCATACATCCTCAGGCTCATACGTCTCGACTGTTTCCCCCGCGGCCCCGCAGTTCCCGAAATAAAGAGATAACTGCATCGTTGGGCACGGATGCCTCGCCGTCCAAACGTGGATCTGTCCAACAGTTGGATATCCCAGACATTTTCACCGGACCGGCCGCATTAGGAGCGCAGTCGCAGGACAATAGATGCAACGTGGCGACATCCAGTTGCTATTTGTTCTACCTCGCCGCGACCGGGCCTCAAGAGAACACAAATGTAGTATGCAAAGTGGGATTGCACACCCACAGATTCTTGTTGACACTGACATCTAGAACGGAGACCATCTGACAGGATAGTCAGTCCGTGCCGTAAGGCGAACAAAAGCAGTATCCGGGGCATGCTTCCTCGCCAACTTCTTCTGAAACGCCTCAATAGTCTCCTCCTCACGCTCAGCCCCTCCAATTCCGATCCCTCCTATTTCTCTCCCAATCTCATACATCAGCGTCCGCGACGCTCAGTCCCATCCTCGTACCCATGCCCGCTTTGACACAATCATCCTACGAGGTCCTCTTGGACTTCACCAACGACACCCATGACTGTGCAACCGTACAACTCTTGCGCGATTACGGGAGAAACACCAGCGCAATCGTCTTGCTACATCCCGGGGAAAGTGTCACCTTGGTCCTCGACGCGGGGTCTGTGTACAAATATGCCCTCAAATCGCGAACCAAAGTCGCCAACGTCAGGTAGGCCCACGTGCTACAGACATCACCCTGTTTACGTGCTAACCTCCCCGTATGATCCCACAGCGCCCGAGGCTGGAGGGACATAAAATGTGACATCTCGCAATTGTTTGCTACTGGTTCACCCACCGCCCGAACCCCCCAGTGGTCATCTCCAACATCTTCATCCAATGGGGTGACCGTTGACCGCATTTGGCGGGACTACCGATTCAATGTCTGGAACGACTCTGTACGTATTCCCTCGCTTGCAGTTCTCGCTTCGCTTCTGATCCCTTCTCAAATTCTAGTGAGTTTGTTGGATGCAGCTATACCCTATTACGACCAAAGCATCTCATACTATACCCACTCCACAGAACGCAGGACACTCTGCTGGCAGATAATCACTCGTACCGACGTAATACGTAACGTAAATTATCTTTTATCCACAGGTCTTATAGTTTCACAGGAGGGACAGACCTGCACGTCTTGGGCATGTAACATTATTCGTTGCTTGGTGCATGAAATGAAACTCCCTAAGCACACGCTGCGCATGATACGTTGTCAGCTGTCCTCATGATATGAACTTGCCAGCCTAAAATGCGTTCATATCCGCCGTCTTAATTATTTTTTCAGGGCAGGTGATATATGTACTCCCCGTTAGCTTTCCCCTAAGTACAGGTGCACCGCGTGTGGATAGGCTGATAACTGTATCTATGTCCGAGGACGCTATCACATGTTCATTTCGACGGGATTTTTAGACGGTTCTCCAGTTTCTTCCTGACTGAGGGACTACCCGAGGGGGAAATATAGGACCTCACTGTGAGGTTTTCAATGAGAATATGCAGGTAAAATCACACCTCAGAACCGCTGTCAGTTATCGAGTCCAGTG
The DNA here is from genome assembly GCA_038089015.1 of Chalciporus aff. trinitensis. NCBI lineage: Eukaryota > Fungi > Basidiomycota > Agaricomycetes > Boletales > Boletaceae > Chalciporus > Chalciporus aff. trinitensis. Next base: position 9,716 of record JBBPJZ010000202.1, read on the forward strand.
CCACGTCAATGTAGTATTATATAGGCATGAAAAGTACGTGCTATTATCACAGCTCATGCTAGCTGCAAGTTCTCTACAGTGTAGGGTGAAGGTTTGGGTAGCATTTTGCGGGTGGAACGTAACCGACTCTTGGGGACCCAGGAAGTCCGCGTCAAGGCCCCTTTCACGAGCTGCACAGCTGGCCTGACATCGCCAGGAGCCTGAGCACCTGCACGAAGGGATGTCTTTGGGAGATGGAATGGGAGCTTGAAACTCTTTGCTCTTGCAGTCTCGGCAAGCTGTTGCTTGTTCTGTAGTATGGGTTTCGCAAGGAGGGTTTCCTAACGAGAAGATTGGGATTTGGAGTATAATAACGCAAGGACACTCACCGCATGCTCCGTAGCTTTCTCACTGATTTCAGAAAGTGCCTGCTTTCCCCGATACTTGAGCACCTTCTGGAGATTCCTTCGGGTCACGGGGCGTAGCTGGCCCTTGGCGGACACGTCCAATATGGCCTCATTCGCGACCGAGGTGTTAACATCCGTGATACTGGCGTTGAGTACGCCCCGTGGAGTAGTCCACCGCAACTTGTCTGTAAGCAAATCTCGCCCTACCGCCCGTGCGGTCATCTCGAATTTAAAGTCTTTCGGGTTGTCGACCAACTCCAAGAGAGCCATGGGTGCATTGTCACCTTGCCGGTTGTCGATTCGAACGACACGCGTGTAACCTCCGGGACGCTGCTGATATCGCTGCGCGAACGTCGAGAAGAGCTTTGGTAGAAGGGCAGGGCGGAGGAGGAAACCTTGGGCTTGTCTATATGATGTTTCGGTTCCCCGTTTCCCAAGTGTGATCATCTGCTCTTGGGGTTAGATTGGCGTGTTCATGGATGTGAACTACATGCCTTCTCTGCCAGCCTTGCAGTGTCCTTGGCCTTGGGTAGTGTGGTCCGGATTTGCTCATGCTCGAACAAGGAGGTGACGAGATTTCTAGACATCTGGGTGAGGGTAAGACCTGGCAAACTGCTATGCAACGCACCTGAGCATCAGGTTACGATGCGAGGACGTCCTCGAGAATTTACGAAACGCGACGCCATGCTTCATTGTTGCAAGTCTTGAAGGCAGACAAGAAATTTCAGTACTTTGGCTTCAGTCCATCACGTGACCATTTGGTCTGTCGGTAAAACCCGGTCGTGTCCTTTGTATCCACTCAGACGCGTTCACCCAACACAACAGTTTGGACAAAATGTCTTTTGCACGCATACCACTCCGCAGCCTATCCCGCGCCAGACCCACTTTCGCCGTCACAAAGCAGTCGGCGTACAGGTTGCACCGCGCAAATTTCTCCGCTGCAGCCGGGTTGACCAAGGAAGACATTCAATCTAGAGTCTTCAAAGTCTTGAACGGCTTCGCAAAAGTTGACCCAGCCAAGGTATGTACTATCCACGTGCATGCGTTCGCCCTCTTTCGAAATGTCTGACATATTTTCTAGCTTTCGGCCTCGTCATCCTTTGCGCAGGACCTCGCTTTGGACAGCTTGGACGCGGTCGAAGTCGTCATGGCCGTAGAGGAGGTTTGTCCCTTGAAAATTTCTCTTCCCTCACAACATTATTGCTGAATGTGGTCACCTAGGAATTCGCAATCGAAATTCCTGATGCAGAGGCCGACGAAATAAAAACTGTCCAGCAAGGTGAGGATCTTTTGTTGATCCCCCCGTTATATATGCTCAACCTTCTGTCTCGCCACTCAAGCCATTGACTACATTGCAAAAACACCTGAAGGTCGGTATACTCTGTCGTTCTGGCTACTGGTTACTGACACGCATTATCAGCTCAATGAGGGAGGAGTAGCACCACTCTTTGACCCGTTATTTTGTACTTGGCATCAATTACACACCACTTTTCTACGCATGGATTATTGCGAAAGGGATGTCCACTGTGTGAAATACTAGGTTATTCCTCGAAGTCATATGTTCTGGCCTAATTTGGGTGTTTCCGCACTTGGGGTCGTATAAATACATTACGGGAAGATCAATGATCTTGTCTATTGTCTTTCGAATCAAAGTCTCGATGTCACCAGCCATTTTCACAGTCAAGGAGCCATTCCTCAAACTTGGGTGTACTCTCGGGGAAGGTTCGAGTGTGCTACCATTGTTCTTCCACCCATTTATGCATTGACAGCCCCTCTGTACGATCCACGGACGAAAACACTGCATTTCGTGGACATCTGTGAGAACAAGGTGAGGGATAGATCACTCTGTGGTAGTATTGATCAATCGACCCCGTGCCACTAGGTCTTCCATCTCGACACCCAAACTAGGCAACTATGCGAGGAGAAGTTCGATGAACCGATTACTTGTCTTGCCTTGAGGCAGGCTGGCGGGGTATGTCCCAAAGGCGTTCTTGCTGTTGATTAATATCGCTCCTTTTCAGCTGGCCTGTGCCACGGGCAGTGGGTTTGCGGTATTAGAGGGCGAGTCGAAGCTTCGCTATCTTTCTAGACCATTACCCGAGGAGCAAGTCCCGTATGTGAGATTCAACGACGGAGCATGTGACAGCAAGGGTAGATTTTTCGCCGGAACCATTCACTCAAAGAGTCGAGGTATTCCTGGACAATTGTGGATGTTTGATCCTGCGACTTCGGAGTGTAAAGTGGTTGATGATGGGCCTTTCACGGTCAGTCCGGGAGTTCACGTTGCGTTGTGGAACGAAGCTGATACAGGCATACATACCCCTAGGACTCAAACGGGCTTGGATGGAGTCCGGATGGGAAAACCATGCAAGCCTGATCCCCCGTTGCTTGACCACATCTGATATTGATCCAATATTGGGATTCTTAGGTATTTCACGGACTCGCTCAAGAATCTCATCTATGTTTATGACTATGAAGATGGGAGGCTATCTAACCGGCGAGTTGTAATTGACGCGATTGCCAAAGGACTGCCGGAGAACTCCTTCTGCGATGGCCTGTGCATTGATGACAAGGGCTACATATGGAGCGCGAGGTTTGTTGGTCCCGTTTAACGAAGCAAATTCGTTGACTCTGGTAGATGGGGAGGCTCTCGGATCGTGCGATTTTCGCCCCAAGGCGAAATTGACGCCGAGATCCACTTCCCTACAGTTCTCAACGTGACTGCATGTTGCTTCGGTGGTGAGTACCAGGTGGACTACCACAAATTCATCGATCGTTGACACTGTTCCACAGGCCCAAACGAGGACCAGTTGTATGTCACGACGGCCCATTGCGGTGCAGTCGGAGGTGATATTACCCGGCAGGAGAAATACCCTGATTCTGGGCACCTGTTTGTTGTGGATCTTTCCGGCCACTACAAGGGCGGTCAATGGCGCCACACTTTTAGAGCGTAGTAATGATCTGTTTCCCCACATGCTTCAGAACCGATGACTGTCACGAGATTACCCTCTGTCTGAGACTTTGCCGAATTTGGGGGACGCACGATGTACTTCCGGTGCCAGGCGTACGTACACCCGATGATGCAGCACCATGAACTCGAACCATGAGTTGCACCTCACTTATCTCACCGTCCGGGCTCGTGGAGAGCCAATTTTACTGCTTCTTGCAGACTCTGGGGTTCCATTCACCCTAGAGGAAATCCCCCCCGCAACCTGGGGTCTCTGGAAGAAGACAGGAAAGATCAACCGTGGTTTATACCCCTACTCCTTACTGCCAGTCTTACGTGTCAAAGACAAGTCTGGAGTGAAGGAAGACTTTGTCTTGGCGGAAACATCTGCGATTCTGGCGTTCCTCGAAGAATTCCTAGCAGCTCGAGATGAACCTGTAAGCGAGAGGTGCTCTAATCCGAGATGCGAAACGAGCTGAACGGATCACAGCTATTGAGAGACATGTCTCTCGAAGTACGAACGAGTGCCCAGATGATCAAAGAGGCGTCCTTGTTCTTCCTCGCGCAAGTTTGGCAGACGTCCGTCAACAAGGTAGACTGTCCCAACGAACACCTTACTCGTCGCTCGCTGCTCACGCTGCGTGGATGTAGGACTGGCTAGCACCCCCCAAACGGGATAAACTCTGGAGGGGCCTTGTGACGAGGTACCTTCGAAACACTGAAGGCGCACTGTTAGACTTGCAGAAGAGTATCAACGTGGTCCCAAGCGCGACAAATTCCCTCAAGGGACACACAGTTGCTGTCGCCGCAGCGATCGGGTTTATCACCGACGTGTTCCCGTCTGCGAAACAACTGCTCACGGATGGTGAGCAGTACGAGCTATGTGGAAAGGTATGGGCTTCTGTGTGTGGACGAAAGAACATAGTCGACTACTGGACAAGGAACAATGTTCGGGCGAAGGCATGGACGATCACAGAGTATGGGACGGCGGAATGGATTGCACAAGAGGCTGCGCAGGCGGGGGCCAAGTTGTGAGGAGTATGATGTGTAGTTAATAGTCCAATATCATGATGTATATGTGAATCGAACGTACAAGGTTTTCGAAGTTGTCTCCCTTAAGCTTTAGTTATCCCGGAGATTGCCGAGATGGACTGCACAGTTTTTTGTCACGGTGGCTGTCACTCATTCGTAGGTTCCCACATTCCCCAACGACTTCAAGATCCTCAAGGTAAGCGGGCTCAACGTCTGCAGTAATTCGATCGCTCTAACCTTTCTTTCCCCCCTCACAGGCAAGTATGAGCAGTATCGCATCTTGTGCGTTCACAACTGATCATACCGCGCGGTAATATAGACTTCGTCATGGCCACTTTCTCTTCGACACCCATCGTAATTGATGGCAAGGGTCACCTCCTTGGTCGATTGGCCTCTATCATCTCCAAACAGATTCTCTCCGGCCAGAAGATTGTCGTCGTGAGATGCGAGGAGATCAACATCTCCGGCAGCTTCTTCCGCAACAAGGTATGAGATGCGTACATCCCTGAACGAGTCATATATATATATTGCACACAATAGCTTCGTTACCACAACTTCCTCCACAAGCGCCACCTCATCAACCCCAAGAAGTCTGGCCCCTTCCACCACCGCGCTCCTTCTAAAATCCTTTTCCGCGCCGTCCGTGGCATGGTACCCCACAAGACTCCTCGTGGTGCTGCTGCGTTGGAGCGTTTGAAACTCTTTGAGGGTGTTCCTCCACCATACGACCGCAAGAAGCGGATGGTTGTTCCTGAGGCTCTGCGGGTGTTGCGGTTGAAGCCCGGACGGAAATACTGCACCGTCAAGGTAAGCGATTGGAGCGGGTATGGGATGGACAAGGATTGACATGTTATTCAGCGTCTGTCGCATGAGGTTGGCTGGGGTTACAAGGACGTTGTTGATCGCCTCGAGGAGAAGAGGAAGATCAAAGCACAAGCATTCCACGAACGCAAGGTAAGCACTAGATAGTGGAGATTGAGCGGGATTGGTTGATGCTGACGGTGGAACAGATTGCAGCACTCAAGCTGCGCCAAAAGGCAGTTGAGGACGCATCACCGTCCTTTGAGAAGCTGGCCGCGTATGGGTTCTAGGGAGACATGTGTTGTCGATTGACTAGGATATGTTCAACGCTAAGACATTACATGTAACTATGCGACCTCTACCAGGCCAGTGTTTTTATGATCAGCGTTTTTTTTGCATGCGCTGGAGAGGATAAATTACTAGATTGAACAATACTAATCTGTATGTGAGCGGATGTATGTGATGGATGGAAGAAATTATTCGGGGCGGAGGAAAAAAAAAAACCAAAGGAGTGGCTGTGCTGTCGGTGGCGGGAACGCGACGGACGCGCGTCTGAGGAGAGCGAAATTGTTTGAGTCAGCCCGCCACAAGCAGCCTAAGCTCGCCGCATCCAGCTTCCGTCCTCGTCACCTCCGTCCCACCATCCATCCTCCTTACCCCCATCTCTCGCTCTCTCTCTCCCCTTCGCATCACCCACAAAAACACGACATGTCCACAGAACAGACAGCCCAGCAAAACACAGGTCTCTCCATCTCTCTCTCTAGGGGTACGCAGTACACTCACTCACAAAAAGGCTCTTCCGCAGCATCCCGCTCCCCATCCCCAACCTCAGCCCACGACATCCTCACCCTCCGTGCCCTTGTAACAACAAAAGAAGCAGGCGTTATCATCGGAAAAGGCGGAAAAAATGTCGCAGATCTAAGAGAGCAGACTGGTGTCAGAGCGGGCGTCAGCAAAGTCATACCTGGCGTACATGAGCGTGTCCTCACAGTCGGCGGATCCGTCGATGCCGTCGCAAAGGTGCGTCATTCTCCCCTTTCTCGCTCCTTTTACCCCAGGCTAACCCCAAATCTGGCCCCGTTGACAGGCATACAACCTCATAATCAACCAGCTCGTCTCATCAAGCCCGCCCCCTGTTTCCCTCTCATCATCATCCCCGCATACCTCCATCCGCCTCCTCGTCTCTCACAATCTGATGGGCACGATAATCGGTCGCAATGGCCTCAAAATCAAAGCCATCCAGGACGTCTCTGGCGCTCGCATGGTCGCTTCAAAAGAGATGCTCCCCCAGTCAACAGAGCGCATCGTCGAGGTCCAAGGTTCCACGGATGCCATTAGCCGTGCAATCGAGGAAATTGGCAAATGCTTGCTCGAGGATTGGGAAAGGGGTGCAGGAACAGTACCTTTTCATCCAGGCGTCGGTGAAGAGCGCATGGGCTCGAGACGTTCTACAAATGGCTACTCTAGTGGTGGTCCGAACACGCGTAAATCGACTGGTGATGTCCCCCGTCGTGGCTCCTCCCCACCACACTCGCCTTCATCTTCACAACCTCCCGCAAATTTACGTACCCAAAACATCCTCATCCCTGCCGATATGGTTGGGTGCATCATCGGCCGTAACGGCAGCAAGATCACGGAGATTCGTCGGCTTTCTGGATCCAAGATATCGATCGCAAAAGCCCCGCATGATAATTCTGGCGAGAGAATGTTCACTATTGTTGGCACACCTGCAGCCAATGAGAAGGCGCTCTTCCTGCTCTACAACCAGCTGGAGAGTGAGAAGGAGAGAAGAATTGGCAGGGAACAACAGCAACAGGAGCCCCAAGAATAATCTATCACGCCCTCCCACCATCCCCTCCTCCCAAATCGATGATTGAATGACACGTCACTTTGCACGATTGATTCGATGCTTCCCTTAACCGACCCGCTATGTTTCCCCTCCGCAGCCTTCTTGTCGTCTCTCCCAGTACGTTGCCCACGCCAACACGTACTTTACGCGTCACGGACCCAGAAGCCGTGCTCGTTATTTGTTTTTAATTCTGTGCATCTTCGTTTCCACTGTCGAATGTCCGCACAACTGATCTCCCCTTCGATGTTCTTGACCCCTCAAGTTTGCCCCCGTGTCATCTTCCCCTTCTCCCCAAACGAAAACTCTGACCATGCTACATATTGTGACATGCCTGACATACTACAATGCATTGTGCTATTGTTTCTTCACAGACGATATACAACGTGTGTTCATCTGTTCCGGTTTCTGTCTGCTGTTACGATTGGTGTCCATGCAATACGATTGTACTGTACAAAATCACGTGTGATGTGCCTCGCATATTTTCCTTTGGTTTCTCCAAGTAATCTCTACCTTTGAAATGAACGGCCAGCACACCGCTCAGCCTGGCCCATCCTCGCAAAGACCTGGACAGCTGGGGCGTCTCTCGTCCTCATACACGGTCCCCGTATACGACACCACCGCTCTGACCTCCGCGTTGAACAATCCCTACGCGCAACAATATGCACCGTACCATCTTTCTTCACACTACTGCCAGGCCTACATGCAGGCATACAACAATCAGATACCTCTCACAACCGCGGAAGGCTACACCCTCTCCTCAACATATGTCCCAGGTAAAGAACCAAACCACGGGCCTTTGACTACGTATACCGCGTCTCGGCAGGATCGTGCCTCCGCGCACACCCAAGCACAGACAACGGCGGCACGTATCAAAAACTCACTCACTTACGGGAGCTGGTATCAGCCCGGAAACTGTCGATGCACTCGTCCGAGTTGCCCATTTACAGGCTCTCGCAAGTCTGTCGAGATCCATATGATGGATCGACATTTCATCTATCCAGCTGGATGGGACAAGTCGAAAAAGAACGATTGGGACGCTGATCCCAGTTTGAAAGGGTGCGTATGTTGGAAGGATTTTGTCTGTGTTGGTTGTTGTAAACACGTTGGAACTGAGACATGCGTTCAGGAAGCCGATTGCGATTCAGGGGACTTCGCTTATGTTGGATACGCCAGAAGCGATCGATGCTTGGATAGCAGAGCGGAGGAAGCGATTTCCGACGTCTGAGAAAGTTGAAGATAAGAAACGGAAACTCGAGGAGGCTACGGCGCGAGGGGAGTTGGGCCCAGAAGATATGGGTTTGGGCGCGAGGAAAAAATGGAGACAAGACAAGACTCCTACTGATGCGTCTGCCAAGGGATTCCGATCTCAAGAAAATCGAAGAGGAAGAGGCAGAGGTCGGGTCGGGGTCGGGGCCGAGGAGGGGTAATGGAGCGCGAACTACGTAGGACGGAAAACGCTGAAGAGACACTTCCGATCGATGCGAAACCTGTATGCACTCGAGAGGATAGCCCAGACTCAACATCGGGAGATGATGACGCCCCTGAAGTCTTGTCTTCCAAAATTCATGTTGACCCCTTGCCCACCATTCTGGTCGAGAATGGGAATGTCGCTGAAGCACGAATACCACAAGCGCGCCCTCAAGAACGTACGAGGTATATTCCACAGCCAAAGAAACCGCCACGAAATCCATTCGCATCTCGGCCAACCCTCCTTCGTAATGTACTGCGACTTGCTACTTGCATCATAAACCAACTGACGATCTTGCTTGAAGCTGCTTTTACCAGAAATCCGGATTACGATTTCCAATCTCTCACAGGCTATTCGCTTTCTGGTAGAAAACGATTTTCTTCGTGAAGTCGAGTTACGACCAGGCGAATCACAGGAGAAAATGATCGAAGTGCTTGGGAGCAGTGAAACTGTCGATGGCTCTCAGCCTACTGCCGATGAACCCGTAGAGGGCACTATCAATTCTTAGTGAACTTGATGTGATGTATTAGCCGAGTGATGTGAAATGACTAAGATACAGTTTCCAGAGTCCGATTGATCATCGGCTATCCTCAGAATAATCAGAGCTGCCATCGCTCTCAGACGACCCATCTTCGTCCATCTCAACCTCTAACGTCCGTTTCTCCACCTCGAACCCGTACTCCGCCAGCCCATCTGCGATTTGATCAACTTTAGAAGGAGCCGTGACGACAACGACGGTGGAAGAGGACGAGCTGAAAATCGGCAAGATATATTTCTTGAGAGAAGCAATGACGTCTTCTTTGGTGACAGCCTGGTATTGCTCCAGTAACTGGAGGTTGTGATCTTGGGGTACACCTTTGAGTGCTTGGTTGGCGAATGAGTCGAATGCCTGTACCGAACTCAGCCCGAGGAGCATAGTCTTTTGGTGATGGTTCTTACCGCTCTCCCTGCCGTTGCAACGTTCTTGGTAACATCATAGACGATGCTACTCTTCGCAGCATCTAGCGTCGTTTCGTCCAGTTCAACCTGATGACGGTCAAAGTTTCAATCCTTGTCAGTGCGTAGGAATGACGAAAACTGACCGATCCATCAACTAGTCCGACAACAACCTTCTTCACCTCTTTGAAGGCTTCCATGCTGTTAGAGCTCTGTACAATGGTCAAGAACAGTAAACAGTTTGTTGGAGATCAAACGTACTCGGTACAGTGAGAACGTAATCAGTCCAGCTTCTCTATCAGTGCTCATGTATGCGCCGTAAGCGAGACCAGCCCCACGAACGGACCGCTGTTGAGAATATACTGAGCACAAGGCGATCTCTTTTCGCAAGGAACTTCGTTACCCATAGATAACTCTCTGCTGCATTCAGAGCTTCGATGGTGATCCGCAACGCAGGGAACTCGGGATGGTTGAATCCTTGAATACCCTTGGTGGTATGAGTGACGAAGGAGCTCTCAATCGTAGGTAGGCTAACGACAGTCGCCTGAAAAAAGTGAATGGAAATTTGATAAGAAACGCCGTCCACGAACCATCCTAACGGGATTTCTGCCAAGTTCACTGAGCGTCTCGGAGGTCAATTTGACAGGAGCCAATGTTGATTCCTGTTAGAAGCGAGAAATATCAGCAGACAATCGCGAGTGGAGAATATATACTCACACCAAGGTGGATGAACTTTTCGGCCCATGTACTACGAGGTTTATCCAATTCCAAGATGTTCCCAGTGACGGATATCCGGATTCCAGAGGGATCAGTCACTGCAAGCATAACCTTGTGAGGGGGTGAACAGCATCCCAGCAAAATAGCTACTTACAACATTTCCTCAGTTTCTCGAAGGCAGCGATGACTTGCTCTGGCGACTCTTGAAGGTCTTTGATGAGTTTCGGCACGAAGTCTAATTGTGGCAAGATTGCGCCAGCCAACGAAGTGGAACTCTTGTTAAATAGCTTCTCAGCCCATACCGACGAAAGTACATTGTTGCCATCACGTTTAAGCTCGGGAAGGGACTGAGCGAGTTTAGCAGCAGAGACATGGAGCCTGTGTGAGTGGTCAGCCCCCAGAACATATAGCCTAAAGTGATGATGGTCTACCTCTCTTTGTCAAACACGGCCCCCCAGATAAGGTCACGGAACCAGGTGACTGCAGACTCGTACTGTGAAGTTTCAACTTTCAAGCTAATGCGCACAGATTCTGTAAACTGATCGGCTACTCCGAGTGTGGCCTCGTAGGACACTGTCTGATCGTCTAGTTTGTTCACGACTTCCTCGTGGCTCAATACCTCGCCATTTTGAAGCTTGACAGGGAGAGAGAAGAATGCGGTGAGATAAGTGCAAGCATAGCTACACGAACTGATCAAGAGGATGGCTGTCAAACAAACGGATTTACTTACGGGCGAAGTTCGTCTGGGACATTTGCAAGTGAGAAGAATGCATGAATTCCCACGAAATCTGACTGCATGTCCTATCAGTCTTGACATCACTTTAATTCGGGTCTCAGAAGAACTCACCTTGACGTGATCGTACTGTATGAAAATTGGCAGTGGGTTACCGTCATCCTTGATGTGTTTTTCAAGGTCGGATGACAATGGTGCTCGGGTACTGGGATGCCGGCCCTTTCCTGCTTCTTGTACGCTCTGGACAGCGATCCAAGATATACTCTTTACGCTGGGAACAGGGAATGAAGTGAGGATCTGCTTTGGTATCGGCAATTCGTGCTCTGCTTTCGCGGCTTCGAGCTCCTTTTCTGCCTTGGCCAGGCCCTCAGGGCCAAGCTTCTCAACCTGTGCGGCTAGACGAGCCTTTTCATCGCTTTCCAACTTCTCCGCAAGGCTTGCAGATGGTTTCCCAATAACAACGACGTACGGCTGATCAATAAAATACCTTCCATTCTGAATCAGTCATCATTACCGACATTAAGCAATTGTTACTCACTTCCTCAGAAGTTCGACCCATTGCGAGTTGGACCAAGTTCGAAGGACATTGTAGTATTTGATCTCGTCTAGAGCACCGCGCAGATCGGAACCATCAGGAGCACCGTATAAGAAATCAGTAATTATAGTCCCCGAAAAGGTATCTCCTTTGGCAGATTCGAGTTTACTCCGTAACTATGCGTTCTGGTCAGCAAGATGGCAAGGTTGCTGGGCAAGGGAAATGCTCATACTTGGCGCTCATCCCGGTTGATGACCATCGACATGCGAGTCATGTTAAATCCCTCCGCAGCAATGCGACGGAAACTAGCAGTGAGTTTCTCATCGAACGTGTCCAAGGATTCCATAGGTACAGAGCCAATGTAAACAGGTAAATCAACCATCGTGGCGCGAGTATCTTCGCTGAAGTAAATATAAGAGCTACAAGCACGTGAGTGACGAAGGCATGTTGAGCATGCAAAACGTACCATAGGGGAGACTCAATTTCGACATATTCCTTGTTGAGGGGGGCCACTGGTGATGATGTAAGGTATGTGGATAAGATATCTAGAGCCTGGCAAATGCATTGAACAATGTGGGTACAATTCCGAGAAATAAAGCAAACCTTCCGTTCCAAAAACGCTGTTGGAGGTGGGCCATTATAAGTAATTATAAGTTCGCCTTGACTTTCATCTTGCTCTGGGAACTCCACCACTTCCTTGTCAATCTTAGATATGCGCTCCCGCTTGGCGCTTGCTGTTTCCACAAATGGCCGTTTCCAGCCTGCAGGACGTGGTCCTTTATTCTGGCCGTGAGCAATAATGCTGGGCTCTACTTTCTCCTGAATGACAGAAAGAAGAGACCCAGTTCCACTTGAAAGCTTTCCGGTGACTATCAATGACAGATTGTGAGGGACATAATAAGTCCCGTGATATTGCCGAACTACAAGGCAAACGGTGAGAAGATGCAAGTGTACGAACGGGGTATTCACTTTGTTCCACCGTAAGAACCCGGAGAGCTTCCATAAGGCCCCCGGTTTCGCTGCGGTAAGCACTACCTGGAGGGTACAAAAGGCGCTGCGACCTGAGCAAATATTAGCATGATGTGGAACCAGCCTACAAACAGAAGATTACCGACCGGAGAGCCATTAGGTCGCCAGATGTGTTCTCGCGCCCCTGCATTTCGCTGTACACAACACCAGCATTTTCACCTTTGCCATTGATATGATGAACCTAAGAGCTCTTGAGTAAAGAGTTTTCATAACGAGAATGGCTCTACCTCCGTCACGAATGCAGCCTTAGACATTGTCGGATACAATATGTGGTCTAGGTAAATCGGCAGCAGCTGAAGGAAACCCTGTTCTCCCGCTGTTGACGCGGTATACGCTACGAAGCATGTGAGCTGATGTAAGACAAGGTGGATAGAGATACTCACCCGTATGGTCATTATCAGTCCAAGCATTGGTGCCATTGGAGAATCCACGATTAGCAAGGTGGTCTATGATGCCCTTGTAAGGGTACTTTTCCGAGCCCATGAAGACAAGGCTGATTGATCAATTTCAGAGGGAAAGATGTTAGACATACATCGAGAAACTCACTGTTCCAGAGTGTGAGGGCACCCGCTGTCATTGAAAACTAGGGAAATGAGATGACGGATTCGATTGTTAAGAATAATCGCTTACTCTCAGTACCAACAACAAAATACCCATCGACGAGAGGGGCTGATATGGGGGTTAAAAAGATACGAAAAGAATAGGATGAAGCAAGATACCCTCATAATCGAGATGGACAAGCGTCAATCCTGTGACACGGCTTTGCCATTTCGACACGACAACATCGGTATAGTCCAATTTGACACGGCGGACGAGGTCGAAATTGCCGAAGGATGTGAAAGAATCCTCTGAGGTCGCTGAATGGTCCAGCTGGGTAGACATGGTAGCGAGAGACCGTGTAATAGGAACGGCGGGCCGACGAAAACGAGGTGCACGGGAGAGGGGAGCAGCAAGTAGACTAGCGGGCTTGAGTGAGGGCGTACGACGAAGAGCAGTCGTCGTCGTCGTCGTCGAAAGGAGACCCGTTGAGAGCAACCTGAACATCAGCCAACCCAACGGAATGGGGTCAAAGCCTGTCTAAGCAGTGACGAGTACTATCCAAAGAGTACCAGTGATTACATCAGCTCCCTATATTATATAGTGTCATTAACGCGATGACTCCAACTTGGTGTCGGTCATGAAGCGGTCCAATTATGAGCATACCCCAGAACAACTGGCTCAAGCAGAGGCAAAGCGTTTGAAACGTCTGGAGAAAAAGCAGAAACAGAAACAAGAACCCCAGGTTAAACCCGAGCAGGCATCAACACCCCTTATCCTCTCAAGACCATGGATATCACTCGCAGAATCGAAGCAGTATCACACCCAGATCGTCAAAGTCATGACATGGAATGTCCGTATCATTCATACATCCTTCCGCGAGTTGTTCATGACAGCTCCATCCTTCTAGCTACTCGCCCAGTGTCTTGTCCGTAAGTCGGGTTAAGGTGTGCTTCCCAATCCCAATTTCAACATGTCCCAGGATCGGAACTCTTTCCAACTAGCGGAAAGGCCCGCAAAGCAGGCGAAAGGGAACCCATGCTTCACGCTGAGATACTCTCGCATGACGCGGATATCCTTTGCATGCAGGTCTGTGCTCGGCACAGACGCTCACAAGTCACGACCTGATAGATTTCAGGAGGTCGACAGGTTGGACAAGCTCCTTCCTATGCTCGACTTAGCCGGATACGCTTACTCGTATGCGTCCGGCCCAGATAAACCCCATGGATGCCTCATTGCATACAAACACAACATCTTCCAGATCGTCCATCAAACGTCCATTGAGTACGATAAGCTGGAGGTGCGAAGTGACCCTGAATCAAGCCCAGCAGCGCTCATCGGATCGAGTCATCAAACCAAGAACATTGCCAACATCGCGGCACTTCAGAATCTGAGTCCTAACTCAGATCTCAAAGGATACGTTGTGGCAACGACACATCTGTTTTGGCATCCCGCGTTCGTACGCAGACTTCCATCTTTACTATCCTCACTAAAGTTTAACAACTAGATACACGTACGAACGAGCGAGGCAAGTTATCATGTTTTGTTTATGGGATTGACTCGTCATAAATACCTGAACACAGGCAAGCTGCTCTGCTACTACGTGAACTCGTCGCATTCAGGGAGTTCAGGGGACTCCATGATTGGCCCTGTATCATCGCGGGAGGCAAGTGTGTTGCGACCAACCCATCCATACACTAATCCAAACAGCAAACAGATTTTAATTTCCCTCCGGATGACCCAGCTTACTCGTTGCTAGTTGGTAAACCACTGTCATCGGAACAACGAGAACGACTCCAGGCTTCGCGTGTTGTTCACGTCTCCATAGACCCAACTGTTCCGAAGTCCATCGCAAAAGAGGCCGATGAGGGAGGCGGCGAAGAGGCTGACCCTGACAGGGTCATTCGGAATTCGAGGGAAGCCCGGCCATCCGATGGCTTATTATCGGACACTGAGTTGACACATCTCGTCCAACACCGACTGCGTAGCGCATACGACGAAGTACAGCGAAAGTCGCTGCAAGCAGGCGCAGATGTTGCAACTTTTGGGTCCAGGAAGTCCTTGCCGATGGAAAGCGCAGGTGCATGTGAACCCATGTGGACGAGTTATACCCATTACTGGAAGACAACTCTAGGTGAGGGTGCTCTGATCCTGTGGAGAAAGGACGTAACCGCTCCCCCCGTTTACTAGATTATATCTTCATTTTGGATGCCCCCAAGAGCAGCACGTCCGCGATGGGGTACCTGCAACCTCACAGGACAGAAGACGTTGTCGAGGGGCTGCCGCAGATTGGCATAAGTGGTAGTGATCATTTTTCGCTTTGCGTGCAGATTGCAACATCACCTACCATTACCTCTTAATCGAGTGTGACAACGAACTAATCAACTAGGGTATCTAGGATCTATAAATTGAACAGGTCCCCTTCCATCGAAACGAAGTAGAAAACAGTGCAAACAGGGAACCCAAATAACCCCATTACAAATGCCCAGTTAGCATCTATGCTGCCCTGTCAGATCCAGCCAATAGAGTCTTGAAAAGCCCGCCTGCAGAGTCTTCGTTTCGAAGTTGGATCATATAGATGATCCCTGTCCGAGAGCCTCCAGCATCGCTCAGCTCAATCGCTACACCGGTCTTCCCCACTCTTTCAACGCCGTCCGGAAACACGATTGTCGAAATGAGAATCGACTTGTCTTTGTTATCTGCTTCGACCACCAGCTGCTTCACATTCGTTGGCTCCTGGCGGTAAAGGGTCAACTTTGCAGAGCCTAGCGATTTCCACTGTGCATGATGTTGTTGATGGAATATTTTGCACTTCATCTGTGCTGTGACTACAGATCGCACAGGTCCAAGTGGTTTGGATGGTTGTGTTGGAGAAGTAGGAGGACTGGGATCTAGAATGGACGGCTCCATGATCGAGTTAGTTCTCGAGCCCATTTGCATCGATGGAAGAATCGGCCGTGACAACGGAGGGTTCGAGGATCCAACCGACTCTTTACCGTGACTGTATGGCCGCGGCGGAGGCGGGAGATGGTCGGGAAATGAGGGTACTGGAGGGAGTGGTGCTTGAGCATACTGGTATTGTGCGTGAAGGGACCGCGTCGATGATGATTTCTGTAGCCTGTGAGCAAATGGCTCAGCTCCGTGAGGAAGGATGGGAGCACTGGCAGGGGGTGGAGGAAGTGGTTGTCCGATAGGGTATGGACCAGGTGGTTGATGATGCAATGGATGTGGCTGGCGAAGGGATTGCATCGAAGCATGTGGCCTCAACATTGGGTTTGGTGGGGCAGAGTGCTGCGCGATCGGGGGTGAAGTCACCCGACCCCCATATTCCGAGGCCGGCGAGGTGAAAGAAGGCGACTGAGATTGCGACTGAATGCTACCGCTCCGCATGGGGGGAACTGATTGTTCTGAGGAAAATACGGAAGGCGGGGAACTCATCGCCTGTCCCACAGAAGATTTACGGGCCGGATACATAGGTCCTGGAAGGGGGATTTGTAATGAAGGTACTCGTCGACGATCTGTTCCTGCCTGAGTTTCTGGTGACGCAGGACCACTCCACGGACTGCTAAAGGTATCTCTCTGAAATTCTTGTACAGCCGGGGTTAACCGTTCAGCTCCGTCTCGTGAGGGTGACACCACGGGCAAACTATGGTGTAGCGCGGGCGGCGATGCGATGTCATCAGCTTGAACATCACCTGGCTGTGATGAAAGGACCAATCGAGGATTCGGGCTTCTATCGGGGCGGTCTCTCATCGGAGAGCTAACACCGGACGGTTTAACATTTGCGGCTGGTGATTGAGGAAGGCCACTGGCACTCAAGGGAGGCAAGGGAGGGACGGGTTCTTGCGCGGCCCTTGACACTAGATACTAGTCAGGAAACACATTCTTGGAACCAAAAGCACACTAACTTGTTCTTGCGAAGGATATACATTCCTTGAATTCCTTCAAAATTTGATCCCTCGCCGATTGTGACTCGGCCTCCAGGATCAACGTCTCCTTGCGCATGATAGAGAGTTGCAAGGCGTTGCCTAAGGATGCAATCAGGAGCATGCGATTTCGAGATTGAAACCACCCACTTTGCCCGGAAACCTCCGTCACGCTGAGAACTTTGCCGGAAAGAGGGGGATAACAAAGATGCATGTCTTGCTGATTTCCACCCATCGTAGTTCTCTCTTGTGAGGTCATCTCCTCGCATAGAAGCAAGAGGTCCGACAGAATGTAGATGTGTCCGTGATGGTGGATCACTTCCATCCCCGTTGCTTTGGGAGTAAATCGCACAAGCACACTGGATGAGAGCCGTAACTCGCGCGCATAAGGCAGTGACGGTGGTGCTAATTGCAATCGAACTTGCTACAAGAGATGTGTGGGCCCAAGAAGCAAGATGAAGTGTGCTAAAACAAACCTTGGGCTGCATTGTAAATATGTCAAGAGTCCTCTCAGTTGCTAGGCGCTTCTCGAGATCCACGATAGGTGACAACATTGCTTGCGAGGAAGTAGCACTGACTGAAGTCAATGGCGTGTCTTGCGAGAATCGCTCCCTGACGGGGTATGAGTCGTCGATCAAAAGCTGAGCTGGCACAACTCACCCTGTGGAAGAGTAGCTGCCACGCGCTGAAGTTGCACCACTTGGAGATCCCGAGCCAAACTGTCCAGCAAGCAGTGTACCACCGTCGATTTCATGTACGGGCTGCCTCGTTGCTATAACAGTCGCTGAAATTTCCTCGGACTTGAGGGGTGGTGGTTGCTGCGAATCCGATACTCCCACCCGGATATTTGCCCTGTCGTCAAGTGTCGCTAGAAGGCGTTCCAACGTCCCCAGCGCCCCGCTCAGCAGTCGGTGATCGCTTCTTCCGGGTGTCGTACTCTTCAATAATCTGTTGTAGAGTTTCTTGTAGTACTGTAGGCGTCCCTTGGGTAATAAGAAAAGCGAGTCTAGTTTCCAAAGCGAGGGATTCGGCGATTGTAGTGGAGAGGGAGGATTGGTCGCTGAGAATGCTTCTATGACAATAGGGAGTCGAGGATTTGACCTGACGGGTTCCCAGTCGTCAAAGCCCACGCAATATTGATCGACATATGTCGTGTAAGGTTGTTCTAGATCATCGATCTACGACGCCGTGAGAACAGCAGTGAAGAATTCCGCAGATACCCACCCAGCGCATCAGTAGGTCACCAAGAGCCTTTGGGGATGACGGATTCTCGCCGATTTCCTTGAGTTTCTACGACGAATTAGAGGTGGCGGAACCTGGTTGGATGGTAAATGTATGCTCACCCCCAGAAACGTGCGGCTTGTCTTGTAAATCCCTTCCACGCTGCGAAACATCATATCAAGTTCGTATGGCGGGAGATTAGATCGTGACCAAGCAGCGGCCACTTTCTTTGGGATGAGCGAGATGAGAGCGAATCGGCGAAAATGGGTGAAATGGAGCGCACTCGGATGACGCCTGTTAGAAGTTCAACATAGGTCTTCTCGCTCTCTATAAGATCTGTCAATGGACTGAATTTCTTGGTCTTTTCGACTGGAGAGGGTAACGAAGATGGGTCTGGTGGGTCTGCTGAGGAGACGGGCGTTACTGGAGACAGGGGGACTTCGGAGTCAAGGCCTAGCATAGTTACGTTAGAGAGAGTAACTGGGGGAAGGTCTTTTAAGGATAAGTACCTATGGACGGCATGGTTGGTATCGGGGGTAAATGTGTAACGGCTTGTAGCTGGATCTGCGGAGTCGTTGGAGCATGGCTGATATTCTTGGGCGGTGGCAGTGGTGCCGAGAATGATTCCTCCGCCACCAGTGGAAGGGCAGGCAACTTTTCATTTTGATGTGGTAATAACGGCACCGGTTTCGACCTGGATGCGATGGCCATCCCAGAGAGTCAACTACCCTGCAAGGACTTTCACAATCGGGATCAGGGATCCAAGGCTTGTGCGATCACAGACACTGTTGAAGCTTGGCAGCATATGAGTCGGCAACAGATGTCACTGTCGTCGATGTGAATGGGAATTTTTCAAACGTGTAAGTATTGGGGCCATGTACACCAATCATATCAAGTCTACATTGAGTCTACAGTACTACTTCATTCTCACCTCTACTCATGCTGCTGTGACACCAGTGCGAACGGTAGTTTGTTCTGGAGGTAGCACCGTGTCGACCAGTGCGAGCACATAGTTATTGTTGTTGTTTGTTACATATCAACGAAGACTCGGATCGCCGCATGACAGCTCCTACCTCAGCTTCACACTGAAACAATGGTTTATCCACTCGACTGGATTCAGGAAACTTTTCCAACTCGCGAGCGCGCTGTAGAGCTCCTACGACCTGAACTAGAAGACAATGTCCTCACACCCCACGACTACAAGTTGGCTACATGGTTCCTCCCTGGGCCCAATAAACATGCGCCTGTACGTGCCCTAACTCATCCGACGCCGGAGTCAATGGCACTCACTCATCCCCACATGCAACGTAGACCCTGGGTGCTCTTGGACTGACAAGTGCAGTGTATGCATACGGTGCCCATGTCGCACGACCAAGGTGGACTTGGCTACGACTTGGTTTAGTGGGTACCGCTGCCGCTGTGATCGGTTCAGCGTATGGCACTGCCAGGATTCTCTTCGCACACCGTCGATTTGCAACCTCCCTGGAGGATCCTCAGGCATTCATGACCGCACTGAACCATGTCAACAAGAGACTTGGGGGACCTGGCAATATAG
>JBBPJZ010000203.1:0-29386 GCA_038089015.1 Chalciporus aff. trinitensis
TTATCAGCCCAACACTCGGACCACTACTTGGAATAGACCATCCCCCAACCAATCCGTGAATACTAATAACCATGACAATGAGACGAATGCAGCTAGAGATCAGCACTCTCGTCGTATTCTGGCTGATGACATGGTGGATGCCACCAACCAGCCACCGAACGTCCACCGTGCTGCATCTGCCACACCTCAACCTGCGTCGAATAATACCGCGTCAGCTGCCCTTGCGGCAAGTAATAACGCGACTACCCCTGGCACTGGCAGTCTTCCGGCCGGATGGGAGGAGAGATACACTCCTGAAGGTCGACCTTACTACGTTGATCACAACACTCGCACAACTACATGGGTTGACCCTCGCCGGCAGACGATCATTCGTGTTATGGGTCCCAATGGCCAAAATACTGCTCTGCAACCCCAAGCTATCTCTCAGCTTGGACCCTTGCCATCTGGGTGGGAGATGCGTCTCACTTCGACTGCCCGTGTATACTTTGTCGATCACAACACCAAGACCACGACTTGGGACGATCCTCGCCTTCCGTCTACACTTGACGCAAACGTGCCTCAGTACAAGCGCGATTTCCGAAGGAAGCTGATCTATTTCCGCAGCCAACCGGCTATGCGTGCACAGCCCGGCAACTGTCAGGTCAAAGTCAGGCGAAACCACATCTTCGAGGACAGTTATGCGGAAATTATGCGGCAGACTCCCAACGACCTGAAGAAGCGCCTGATGATCAAGTTCGATGGAGAGGATGGCCTTGACTATGGAGGTCTTTCGAGGTGTGTTGAAGATTGTCGGTAATTGGTGGCCAACTCATGGTTTTACAGAGAATTCTTCTTCCTTCTCTCGCACGAGATGTTCAACCCATTCTATTGTCTGTTTGAGTACTCTGCCCACGACAACTACACCCTCCAGATTAACCCTGCATCTGGTGTCAACCCCGAACACTTGAATTACTTCAAGTTTATCGGACGATGTCTTGGTCTGGCTATCTTCCATCGACGATTCCTCGATGCGTACTTCATCGTCAGCTTCTACAAGATGATTTTGAGGAAGAAGGTCACACTATCCGACTTGGAGTCTGTTGACGCTGAACTTCACCGTGGTCTCACTTGGATGCTGTAGGTTTCCTGATCTATTCCGTTGTGGTCGGTGCTAAGTAGACACCTAGTGAGAATGACATCACTGATGTTATTGATGAAACCTTCACCACGACCGAAGAACGGTTCGGAGAGCTCGTTACCATTGAACTGAAGCCCGGAGGTGCAGATATTCCTGTGACCGAGGAGAACAAGAAGGATTATCTTGATGCCGTGGTCGAGTACCGTATCTCGAAGCGGATCAAGGATCAATTTGAAGCTTTCATGTCTGGCTTTGGCGAGTTGATCCCACAGGAGCTCATCACCGTTTTCGACGAACGTGAACTCGAACTACTTATTGGTGGAATGTCCGAGATTGATGTGTAAGTTGTCGTCAGCACTACTGTGGGACAGTGTTAAACGTTTCTGTTTTCAGTGACGACTGGACTAAGCACACGGATTACCGAGGTTACGAGATGAACGACGAAGTTATCCAATGGTTCTGGAAGTGTATTCGCAGTTGGCCTCCGGAACGCAAATCCCGTCTGCTGCAATTTGCGACGGGTACATCACGTATTCCCGTCAATGGTTTCAAGGACCTTCAGGGCTCCGATGGCCCCAGGCGATTCACGATCGAGAAATCGGGTGACCCATCACAATTACCGAAGAGTCACACATGTTTCAACCGTATTGATCTGCCACCGTACAAGGATTATGCCAGCTTGGAACAAAAGCTGACGCTCGCCGTAGAGTGAGTCTCCGTTGGCCTAAAGGTAGTTGAATGGTCGCTGAACTTGCATTTCCAGGGAAACCGTTGGATTCGGTCAGGAGTGAGCTTTGTGGACTAAGAAGCATCCCTATTTACCCCTTCCCCTTTTCGTTCCTTCTTACTTTCCCGTATTTCTCCCCTTTTGACTGAATGACATCCTATCTCCTTTGTAATCTTACAGGGACGTATTTGTTTGGAATCCCGGCCCCTTCATGTTCCCCTTCCTCCGTTCATTCTGGTATATGTTATTCTGCCTCAGGAGCCCACTCATGTTATGCGCAGAGCAAACAAAACACGCCTGGTATATAAGAATCCGTAAGACAGTACATTATCTACAGTAGAACCAGCGAGAATTGTGTTCAATACCCAGCTCACCGTTTCTCAAACGCGAACCCAATGTAAATGTCTGGGGTACCATGAGCATCTAGATCGTGCATCCATAGAAACAATGACTTACTGGCGGCTTCCCACTGATCCTCATCCATCGAGCTCTCGCCGTTCGCGTCCACGACTTTCATGCGTACCATGAGATCCTTGAACTCCCCCTGCTCAGAATGTTCGGCGAAGATTTGATGAAATTCTTCCTTGTAGATTGGGTAAAGCGAATATTCGGCTGCAAGACTGTAGAAAAGGAATCGTAAGAAAACCAACCGACCGACCGGCCATCTGATTCAAAACCGGGGGATTTGGGGGAGGAGTGGAATGAGTGACATTAGCTCGAACGTGATTAGGAGATAAGCCTCCACCAAAGTCGACCATGTAAAGACGGCGTAACAATGCAGGCTGCATAACAGAGGGACAAGATCGGGAAACCTACCCCACGAAATTATCCCAGTCAACGATGTATTCCGGTACGTCCTCAACGGCATCCCGGAGGAAAAAGTAGTAGCGATGCCCGAACAATGGGCGAGATTGTCGATCTTCAAAGCGGATTTGGTAAACTGAGTTACCGAAGGAAAGATCAGTCGTAGAAGACGGTAACGCGTCCAACCGTTCTCTGGGAACTGGGTTATCCTTTCCGCGGGCAATCGAGTAAGAACGATGCATACAGTAGTTGATCGGCATTGGGGATAGTCCCGAGAAACACCCCACCCTTGCGGAGATATTGGCTCACGTTACGCAGCATGCAACGTGCTTTTTGTGACGTCTCAAATGCATAGTGCATACAAAATTGCATGGAGACTACGTCGAAAGGCTGTGCAAGCCGTTCGGAAGGAAATGCTTTGGAGAGAGATTCGGTGTAACAGTCGATTGCAGCAAACATAGCATCAAAACGCGGGGGACGCATCGTCTGCCATCTCTCGCGAGCTTGATTGACAGACACCCCCGCGATATCTACAAGAATGATTTGCGCGCCATGAGCAAGGGCAAGGAAGAGCTGGTCGTTAACTCACCAGCACCAACCAGTTCCTTGATCCGCGCTTTTGCCCATTTTGTGAGGTCACCACCCTTGCCGCAACCTAGGTCAAGAACTTTGCCACGCCCTCTGCTTGGCCCAGAAGATTGCGATACGACAGACGCAGAGAGGGCAGGATGAGCAAAGCGAGTGATGAGAACTGATTTCACCCAGTTGTTGAAATTTTTGAGGCCGATAATGGGGGATTCCATGCGTTGTTTCACGCCGACTTCGGGACGCATGTTATCTGCAAGGACATAGTTTCAGAAACAGCACTAGGGAAATGCACAGGAGAATTTACAGTGTTCAACGACTTTTCCAACGTCTCCCGCATGCCGCTTGGCTGGTGGGGCATCGCTTGGGGACTTGCTACGCTCACGTTTACGCTTGTTGAAGAGGAGCTGCGTTCCGGTGCCCCGATAGTGTCGGTACAGTTCCATCTCTTGTGGAGTCATCGGTACGAGGACAGAGCCTGCGGGTGTCTTGCGGTGACGGGGGTTGTAGGGGACGCTTGAGAGGGGTGTGGGAGGAGGGGGCATGGACAAGGGTGATGCAGTACGGTGAGCGAGAGTGGGTGGATGATCTGATGAGGCGGAGGATATTCGGGGGGAAGGAGGCAGCACACGGGAAGAGGAAGAAGAGGCAGAGAGTGAAGCTGTGTCGGGCTGCTGAGGTTGGAACGGTGTGCGAGATGAAAGAACTGGCGGGTTCTGGCGTGAGAAATGCTGCGTCTGTCCATCCTCTGGATGTCCGTCCTCGCGGGGGATATCGAGGGTCAGGAGATTGTTCCGCCGCCGCAGGGAGGTTACACCGGCCAACCTATCCACATCCCCGTTTGATGGGGTTAGTGGCGAGGTTGAAATAGGCGGCTGCGTGTCGTTTGCAAGCAACAGATGCGATAAGCTGGATGGTCTCGCCGAGCTCGGCGTGCGTGGCTCTTGCGGCTCCGAGTTGAGTAAGACTGCCAGATCTGTGGCCCGACGGGCTATAGTTGGGCTGTTGGTTGCTCGCGAGGAAGATGGGCGGGATGAGGATGGGGAGGGCACATCGAATGGGTGTCTATCATGTCTGTCAGTGTCGATGTCGTGGGTGTGGATGGGGAGTTGTTTTGGCTGAGAAATTGGGGAGTTGAGGGCAGCATCTCTGACTGGGTCGAAGGCTGGCATAGTATTCTCAAAGGACTCGATGAGTAACGTGGAATGTCATCCAAATGATCAATCAAAAACATACACTCAGCCAACCCAAGTACTACCAACCACGCACTGCTTATGTAATATACTCTCACTTACGTCCCTCCAGCCATCCACTAATGTCCTCTGTAGAACGCTACACCCAATTTCAGTCTTACTACCAGCACTCGCTCACACACCGAAAACTCACCTCAATCCACGCAACCGAGGCACTTAGTGTGTCCAACGTCTGGGCAAGTGCAAGGTGGTACCGCGATGTATCCCGATTCTACACGTACACTCAATATCTTGCCATGGCGATCGAAGGGGGCGGAACATACCTCGAAGAAATTCTTGAGAGTCTTGATGTCGTCCTCCGTGCTGATGTTACCGAATGCGGTCTACCAAGAAATAAGGTCATACGTTGGAACAACTCGCTCAGAATGACCTACCGAGATCACATTTTTGAACGAAAAGTTGCCCTTGTATCTCACTTCAAGCTATGCAAACTCACTCATCACCTACGCTCACATCTACGAGATACGGACTCACGGTATCAAAGTTGTCCATGACAAATTTAGCAGAACTTCGCCTAGTGTCATAGTTCATTTGCTGTCCTGAGAAGAAATAGACGAGATCCTGGTTGCGCGCTTTGTTAAGAATATAGTGGTCGGTGTCGGCGTTACAGGATTTGTCCTTGCTTGCACACATCGCATACCTGTATACAAAGGCCCGTGAGCAGGACGAATAAAGGATTAATCAAAGACACTTGCATTGCGGATATTCCAACGGTAGGCAAGGTCGTTACATCCTCGTAAAGAGCCTTGACGAAATTATACTCCTCCACGCCACCATATTTCACGGCCTACAGCACACCAGTTAGTTGCCGAGCAATTTGGACAGGACTTTTACCCACCGTGATCGCCGTTGTCCTGAACAAATCTGCGGGAATCTTAGACTCATCTTTGGTTTCCATATAGGCCTGGAACATTTCCTTCAGCGTATTAACGACACTTATATCGTCTTAGCTCAGCCTGCCCAAGACATACATAAATGCCAACTTACTCGGGGTCCTCAGCTGCAGCTGCTTGCGCGATGGCTTTAGTCCTGAGCTGCGATATGTCCACGGAATCGAAGGGACGATAGGCATAGCCAAGGCGATCTACGATTGGTCTGAAGAGGGCCTACGCCGTATGTCAGCCTCAGTATGAAGCACCAGTAAAATCAGAACTTGCTCTTCTCAGTTCATTCAGACCTCTAACGATTTCTTTGTTTTCCCACCACGTCGACACCAGGAGAGCCAGGTTTTCTGCAATACTTTCCCAAACCAAGTCTATCCCAATCCACCGAATGAGTTGATAAGACCCCAACTTTCGAAAGTGCCGAAACACTTACACTCCTTCTCGTTCTTGAAAATATCTACCACTGTAAGGGCGCTACTGACAGTTGCGTGTCCAGACTTGGCAAGCGCCATAGCGTCATGAACCAGCCCAATACGGTCATTCAGGGAGAAGATATCATCACCCTCAGCTGCTGCACTTGCAATTCGTATTAGCCTCTCTTTGGGGTAGAGGACTCTATCTGCTCATCTGTCAGAGCCACGACCAGGAATCCAACAAGGAAGCACGCACAAACGCCATATGTCCCCGCATTCAGCTTGTAAGGTTTGTTAGTATCAATCGCAAGAGTGGTCTCCCGGGTAGATAGCACCGCGGTGTTATCAATCGAAGGCTTTCCCGCCGGATCTGTGGTCAAAACAGCAAGTGGGATAGTCCTATACACGGAGAAAGTCCTGGTTAACGCACTAGATCACCGGATAAAAACAAAGAACGGTACCAGAGGGTCTGGTTTTCCTTTTCTTCTGCAGGGCCAGTTTCGAGGAAGCGGTCCTGACGAACTGTGATACCATGCTCCATTTCGGTTACAGTAACGACAGGGAATCCCATCTGTATGGTAATCAGGTTTTCAGTGCTTTGAAGCGATTAGATCGTGTAGTCGAGATACCTTCATGATCCAGCTGTCCATCATTTCCGGGATGTTGACTTTTATGCCGCCAGGACTATCCGCAGCTTTGTTGATGCCTTCCCAGAGGTCCTTCGTGATGGTGTTCCCGTAAAGGTGGTCCTTGAGATAGATGGACACGCCTTTTAGGAAATGTTCCTGTCCAACAAAGTTACACAACATCCGGAGAACTAGAATATTGATTTCGTTGGCAGATCGTCGCATACGATTTCCATTGCAAACGTACCAGATGCTGCCTTAGCATATGATAACGAATCGAAAATCTAGGTGCAAACGTTGATTCTCTCCCGGTAAACCTTGCGAGCGAAAAAAGAGAAGACTCGCCTGGTTGATTTGATTCGCGTCTGGGCAGTGAACTTCGATGGGATGGGAAGACAGCTTAGAGTCAAGGTCGAGAGCGTCGTTAAGATGCTCAGTGATGAATTTAGAGTCGACCCTCCATTCAGGGTAAATCCTAGGGGAGGTCAGACAAAAAGGAACGAGGTACAAGGAGATGATCTCACTTGTCTGTGATCCAAAAGTCAACAAAGTATAAACCGAGAACATTAGCACGCACCGACAATGATAACTTCGCCCATCTTGGATCCAGTGAGAAGATGTTGTTTAAAATCGAGAAACGATAACGTACCAAAGTTGCAAAGCCTTCATTCAAGTACAAGTAGTCCCACCACTCCATTGTGGCAATGTCACCAAACCTTCCAGGTGATGTTCACAAGAGCATCTGACGTTGGTTGGATGAACTCACCACATGTGAGCAACTTCATGAGATTGGAAGACGGTAATCCTCTGCTTTGTCGCCATATCGGGACGCTCGGGATTCATGAGGAATGCGCTCGTACGTCCTGTGATAAGGCCCTGCCAATCTCCACGTTAGTTTACGATCAGGCCAATCATATAGGTTATTACCCAGTTCTCCATGGCGCCGGCATCAAAGTCGTGGGCCTTCAAACCGATGTTTGCCATTATCCAAGGGATCAATCTGTTTGCTTACCACGAGAGTGTCTAATTTCGGAAGGGGGTACTCAATGTCGAAAACCTCTTCGTAGATAGGAAGTACTTTCGCCTTGACATCGAGCGCATACTGAGCTCGACTGATGACATCCGGAGTGCCTAATATCATCTTTGTCAATCAGTGCCATCTGCGGCGGCGAAAATCCTTACCATAAACCCGGAGAGGTCGAATTTTTCCCGTGAGCGGACTCTTATATGAGCTCTCCAAATGCACAAATCCTCCGTTGGCATATGCGACAAGGTACGTAGACATCTAGCGTCCAGAGTTAGTCTATCTTCGAAACAGGATATGCTGCCCGAGCTAGCACACTCACGAGAGGAGTTGTATCGAACTTGGTGATCTTCCATTTATCATCTACTTGCTCCTTTGTGCTCAGAGACGCAAACAGATTCGCCAGAGCCGCATCATCGCTCTTGTCACCTTCAGGGTGATAGATCTTTTCAGAGACCACGGACATGTTGCTCAAATTGACAGTGTTTTCACGCGATATCATTGTGATTGCGAATGTTGCTTTGAGTAGCGGTTCATCCCAGCAAGGAAATGCGCGCCGGGCAGCAGTAGGCTTGGATGTTGACTCTCAACCAGTTGCTCGCTAATCTAGCAACAGAACTGAACGTACCTCAAACTGAGTGAGAGTGTACACCTTCTTTTCGCCAGCATCGTCGTACGTGGACTTGTAGTATCCCATCATCGAACCCGTCAAGTTGCCCGAGAAAGCGATTGACAATGTTGCGGTAGATTTTGCAGGAAGGGGTGTGGGGAAGCTGAGAATACCCCGCTCTGCATCGGTATCAAACGACCTCGCTGTATCGATCTGCTGTGTCTGGAGTTCATGGGAGTACAATGACACGTCCGATAATTCCAGATCTGCTACGTTGAATATGAGCGCAGAAGTCTCTTGCTTGACATCTAGACTAGTACATGTATTGGAAGTGATAAGTTTGCTAGGGTGAGCGCACTCACCTGATCTTCACGAGACCTTCGAAGGTCTCCTTCTTGAGATCAGTTTTGATGGTAAGATCATAATGGGTCGGCTGGACGTCCGTGGGTAAACGAAAGTTGGGGGCAGTGATTTCGGTTCCGCTACTCATCCTGGATGAGCGAGAGCACGTCCTGATGATGAACTTTCCGGATAGTTGTAGCAGGTTAGGACGAGCGCGACCAATGGCTACGAAAGCGGAGTGATGCTTGGACAAAGTTCCAAGAAAGGTCGTCTGACACACGCGCAGTATGTGACTTGCCATCCTCACCACGTGGTCTCTTTCAACCTAGAGGCTCGACTCTAACCTCCACGTTTTAGCAGAACAGTTGGGTTGGAGACACAGAACATAAAGTGAGGGAGACAGTGCAATACAACATCGGCTACACAACAACAATTACACACGTAACACCAACTAGACAAATAACCGAAGAAAACGTCAAACATTCAAGCGACCACGGAAGACAGGGTTCAGGGCCGACAGAGATTTCGGTAAGAGGCTATGCGCGTTTTGATCATGTTCCTTCAAGGCATCTCGGAAATGTACCAGGATACTTTCGTTGCAGTCGATCAGGTCTTCCCAACAGCGAGTGATGGCCTTGGCATTTCCGTGGTAAGCTTCTTCAAGGCCTATTAGTCCGTTAAAGTACTTTGCGCTTCGAAGATTTTATGAGAGAGGCTTCAAAATCACAGCGAAATGTCTGACTTATCGATAGCCATGCGTTGTAGTTCATCCTGTACTTGCTGAACAAGCTCATCTCGACCCTTGCGGACATCCTTCCTAACCTTTTGGAATCTGTTCGAGACGCCTTTGATAATAGCCTAAGGACCAATTCAGTTACACCAAGAGACACTCTCTATGAACAGGGAACTACCGCTTGGATATCGTTGAGCACCTACGGAAGCGGATGAAACATAGGAACGGAGGAGTCAAAAATAGCTTACGTCTACGATATCTTGCATTTCAACTTCGGCGGATGCCCGAGGGCTCATAGGTTTGGTACGGACCACGGTTTTTGGGGAGCTGGGGTGGTGTGGCACGGTATACGGAAGACGTTTATTGCCGTCGAGTGACTTCGCCTTTGAGGCTATCTCCCAGGACAGTACTTGATCGAATGGTTCATGTTTGACGTTTGTAGGGGCTGTTGGAATTATCAGGGGAGAAAGGGCGTCATTCTCTGGGGAAAGCGGGCGACTGGTAGAAGTAGGGGAACCCTTGCTTGGCGATTCCGTATGGGAAGAGCGAATAACTGGGTTTGACGTATTGACGCGTGGCTTACTTTCGATCTCGTCATCCAGCATGTACTGGACAGGAGACGCAAATGTAACACTTCGGCGTTTTCTCTGAGGTGACGGGGCAAGTGCTCGATGTTGTTCGACAACCTGCTTTGTGGGGGTAAGTTGTGCCTGGCCGGGGAAAACACGGATGTCCGTATCAGAGTGCTCCAAAACAGTGGAAACTTTGGGTAGACCCCTTTTTTGCGGGATCGGAGAATCGTCGAGAGTGAGATCAATGGTGACAACCCCCTTTCGAGGTGTCAACTCCATGGGTCTGAGCGACTGTCAATGGATTTCACGTCAGTTTTAGGCTCGTAGCTCAAGTTGAACCAATTACTTCCGAGGAGTCCTCACTACCCTTTAGGGAGACTGAGTACTCAACAAAGTTTCCGGTAAGATCAGCACCGCTCGTAATGGGAGACAGGTCAGACGCGAGGTGACCGTCCTTGGTACTCTCCCAAGCCTCGATCTGGAACCCTTTTCTGCTTTGGGGTTGTGGCACACTCGAAGGTGGAGGTTGAACGAGGTCCTCCCATGGTGCCTTCAATGTTTTAGCATTGGGATGACGCGCTTCATGAGCTCGGATATTACAATCCTACGACAAAAATTTAGGGCTATTGGCTGGCAGTCGGGGAACCGTGGGGCGAACCTGTACAGACCCTTGGACTACGTGGTTTATCAGGGTGATATTCTCCATGGCGCTGGTCTTGGCCTCCTATCAAAGAGTGCGTTTCAACTAGCTCTGGAATACATGAGATCGCGGGAAAGCTAGTGGTCGCTCACCGTGGTATGGCCTAGTGTAGTTTCAATGATGTCACCGACGTGAAGGGGGTTTACGATCATCTGGGTCAGTATAGGGGCCGAAGTGTTAGCTGGCGCTTTGCCAGGACTCATCTGATCACTGGAATCTGGTGAAGAGACAGCGTCTGACGTGTTCCTATCAACAGCAGGAGATGGCTGAGCGCCTTCTTCTTTCCCTTTTCTGATCTTGCCACGCGTAGCCTGAGTCTGAGTCCCACTCGTCGCCGTGGTCTGCTGCTTGATCCTTAGTGATCTCCGTGTGCTAGCGCGGGTTGGCTTAGGTTTCTTCGGGGGGTCGTCCAAACCCGAAAGCACCGAGTCCGCAACGGGAGGGGGTTTGTTGACCTTCTTTCTGGAGTACCTCCTCGCCCTGGGTACCACAGCGTCGGGCACGGGATCCAAGGAGACTGATCGCTCCTCGACGGTGTGGTTTTCCTCCATTCTCGATCGACGGATCCTCTTGTGTGGAGGGCTGGATGCTTCAGTTTCGAGTGAGGTGGACTTCGACTCTCTCTTTCGACGGCTTCCCGCAATCTTCGGCGGAGGACTCCTATCCTGGAGACTAGCGTGTTTCGCGAGGCCTCCATCGGTGATAATCGACTCTGCTGGTCCTTTCCTGGACGATTCGATGATCGAGTATCTTTCATGAGGTACAGTGTCCTTGATACGACTGGCTGGCTGATTTGGAGACACAGGAGCCTGGCTTTCAAAAACGTCCGTGTTGGCTAGGGGGCCAGTATCCGACAAAGAACGCGGAGAAACATCGACTCGTGTGCTGGACGACCAGTCGATATCTGGGGAATCTGAAAGGAGTAACGGCTTATCTGAGGCTGAAACTTTCAGCTTTGACGTCAACAATGGGGATTTCTTCCTTCCCGTGGTGGAACCTTTTGACTTTCGATCCAACTTGTCGATCCGCTGGCGCTTAGCTGCACCTTGCTTTCCTTTCGGGTCGCATTTGCGAGGAGCAGAAACCGAAGTCGTTGAACGTTTCTTGCTCGTGTCGATCTCAGGTTCGAATTCTGAAATATCAGAGCATGCGTCCCAGTCGGCTGGTGCTTCCGTGACCGTCGGCGATTTCCCAACGAGGTCAAGAGGGGGGAGGTGGGTAGGCACCGATTGCTCGCTATTACGCGCAGTTTTCTTCTGTCCAGGTGTAACTGGCAGGGCAATAGCCTCGAGGTCCGACAGGGGCATGAGTTTCTCCTTTTCGGAATGTGGCGCAAGCAGCCCTTCGGATGTAGTCGAGTCTTCGACGTTGGTATTGTAGACTGGATCAATTGATTAGTTCCAGGAATACAGACTTTCTTCACTCCAGTCACCTTGTTTGACGAGCTGAACTTTATCCTCAAAGCTCGAGGTAGGCGCCAAGGAGGAAACAGTATCTCCAAATTTGACACCGGAGCCGAGGGAAATGCTTCTAGATGATTTCACTGTCTTTGCCGGGGGGCTGGCAAAGTTTACCTTGCCCTACTACTAGTCAATCGGTGAGTTGACTAGGAAATATGTGCTCCTACCACACCACGTCTCCGCAGCGCTTCCATGAATCTGCCCATGGAATCGCTTTGCAGTACAAACTTTGCGTATAGATGACCCTCGCAGGGTGATTTCATCTCGTTACCCGCGACTAAAGGGAGAGATGTCAGATCGAGGGTAATGAGTGACTTTCTTGGGGGGAGTGTTCCTCGAGAATTGTCAATGGTTACTGTGCGAACATGCGTATACAGCACTTGCAAGCTCTCGCAGGGCTCATCCTATCATAATTATAGTATGAGCATAAGATGAAAGATATCAGATAAAACGCTACCGACGTTTTCAGTGACGACGTTAACAAGGAAGGCATGTTTATCCATGATAAGCTTGTCGGTCGCCAGCGGCTGGAGAAAGACGCGTCCACAAACGTCTATCTCGTCGATGGGGAAGGGCTGTGGACTGGAATGGTTATTTAGCAGTGTCTAACTTTGGTTGATTGATCAACTGACTAATTGATGTCACTCCTCGCGAGAGTATCGATAATCTGGGCCGCAACATCATCCCAGAGGACACCAGATGTCTTCTGTACGATATCGACTAATTCAGCGGAACATTTGAAGAGCTTCGGGGAACCCAGAACCGCTTTCACAAACTTGATTCTTTGGAACTTCCCTTGTGCAGTGTTGTGTACGGGAGGAAGCAGTCTAGCAAACAGGGTCAATAGAGCCTCGGCCAGTAGGTATTCTACGAAAGGAAGTCATAAGCACCCGCATATAGTCAGCAAAGAGTGAGAAGACCTTGAGTCCTAGCTATGGTAGCCCCAAACCGTTCACTGTTAGGTTGACTTTCAGAATTCGAGTATCAATAACGATTGAAATGTAGTGATTACCCGCCCAAAAGAGCCTTGTCACGGAGCACAGTTTGAATAGCGGGCTGCCTGAGGGCAATTTCCGTCAAAGCATTGAATGCCTGAAAACAAAGCGTTCGAAAACCAGATGGGGCGACGCATATATGCGATCATAACCAGGAAATTTCCACGTACAGATAAGCTCAGGGGTATGCTGGGTGTTGAAAGCCCATGAGAGGAAGCCGAGAAGAAGAAATCGCAGATAATACGGCATAACCTCTCCCAAGCTGTGGGCTGGGACTCGACATGGCCTAGTGGCTGTGAGTACATCATATCGTAGCATAACGGATATACACACTATCATCTATCTGTTCCAGGAAATCCTGCAAGCGGCTCCGTGTCAGTCGTCGCTGCCACTGGTTTGTCTGTAAAAGCCTTACAAGTACACCGGACAAGATAACCTCCGCAGTTGCATCCCACGCTTCACGAAATCTTTCTTGTGAATTGGCGTGAGCGTCGCACAATTTGTCCAGAACTGCGGAGAGGAGAGAAGAAGAGAGCTCCAGTGTGGGCTGAAGACAAGCACAGTATAACGGAAGTAGCGGTTGGCGGAGCACAGAGCGAAGTCTATTTATCATTTGAACCGAGGGAGACGATGTATTCTGCGGAGACATTCAGCAAGGCATGGACTAGATGTCTACGAATGTACTTACCAGGAGCACCAAACACGATGCAAGATGACTAAACGCGTCTTGGACATGACGCTCGACGCCTTTCTTGTGCAAGGCCAATCTGAGTGCATCAGTGGCTTGTGATATGTCCGACATGTCGAGACAGACAAGCCCTGGCCTGTCCTACGTGATCGAAGTGGACACTGAACAACTTGTGAAAGGGGATATCGATCTTGCCTTTCCCTCGCACATGATCGTTTCCGGCAACACGTGATGAGTGACTTTGGTCATGTGATCGCGGCGCGGGGTATAAGGATAACGCCGTCGACGGTGAACATCAGCGAGTCCTCCTTCTCTCCTTGCGCGACCTCCACTCCGATGGAAACCCTCGAAGAAGATGTCAAACCGACCATCCTCCTAGACCATGTCGCACAGGTACAGAGCGGTATCAAAGCCAAGCACTCGAGATATGAGGACGTGTGGCCCGCAGACGTTGACGCCGCATTTATGGAAGGTCAGTTCAACGATCTTGATGTTGTATACCATACGATGATGAGGGGTAGCCATTGCGTTGTACCCACCGATGGGTAAACGGCGTCTCAAATATTACCGATTGTCCGCTGGCATGGATGAGAACGAAGCCGTCCCCGATACTGCCCAACTTGAAGTCAAATCATTCGGACGCTGTCAGTTGATCCAAGCGTACATTCTGGAAAAAACTGGTAAAAATAGG
This sequence comes from Chalciporus aff. trinitensis, assembly GCA_038089015.1. Taxonomy (NCBI): domain Eukaryota; kingdom Fungi; phylum Basidiomycota; class Agaricomycetes; order Boletales; family Boletaceae; genus Chalciporus; species Chalciporus aff. trinitensis. The sequence goes on from JBBPJZ010000203.1 coordinate 14,225, forward strand.
TCTAGGAAGCAGGTTTCCAGCCATCTGCAGAGGCTTAAAAGAATCCATAAGGACAATCCTGCTAGTTGGTCCAGCAATTATCGTCAATGCGTCGCCGTCGGAACTCACCCGTATTTTTTCCCTCTTAGTGAGCGTCCTCTTCTCGGACGCCTCTCAACCTTTATCAGGCAATCACATGGCACCGCAGACCAAGACACCGATAATAGCCTCTCGCGACATCATCGCCAAATCTTCACCGAGTAGCACGACTCTCCCAAAGCGCGAATTCGATCATCCCGCGGCCACACACAATGTTCAGCACATGGCGGCTAGTGTCAGTCGTGCTTCTGCTTCCTCCTATAGGTCAGATTTGTCATCATCCATCAACGGAGTGCTCAAAAAGCCGGAATCGCCGACAAACTTGCACTTCAGTCACCCTTCCCTGATGTTGTCGCCAGAGAACATTCCCCTACAGGAATGCCCGGCGGGTGTTGTGCACCACTCCTATGGTGATCCTCTCTTCGAGAACCACGAACCATCGCTGTTCAGGGACGCGATTGCCGGGACTTTTCAAGCGGGTCCGAATTTCAACGCATCCACGTTCTCAGTGTCGACGCATCGGCTTGTCTCAAAGCGCCCTGTGACCGGTCGACAGCAGGAGTTACCTCCATTGTACCAGTCTCGTACAATATACCCTCATGGATTCCAGCCTGCACATCGGATCAACTCTCGTGATAATTCGAATTTCCCCTCGCCGGACCTTCCCCGCAACTTACTGGTTTCTCCCAGCGAGCAAGTCTCTTATGGCTCGCTCCACTCTGTTCAAGCATTCCACTCGGACAGGCGACTCCTTGGCCAAGATCTCGAACGCGACTGGGCCTGGCCTCAAGATTCCGATGTATCTTTCTCTCCTTTCGTGGCTCCACTATCCCGACGAAATCCCTTTAGCGAGATCCGCCTTCAGTACCCGTTGTCGATGTATCAGCTCAGCCCGCTATGTTCGGAGAGAGTGTTCGGCTCACCTGAATGCTACACCCCTTCCTGCGAGAGCGATGGATCGATGCTTTCCAGAGGGCTTTCGTACTCGACTGTTACCAGCACCACATCCCTTTCCGAGACGATGTCTACAAGAGCTCCGACGTCCCTTCCTGAACAGGACATGCCAGGATCACCCGAATACCTCGCGACACCTCTCGTCATTATGCCTACACCACTATACCCGCTCACGTACGTTCACTCTGACGACCGCACGAGCCTCCTTGCAGAGCATCAGATGACGGCTTCCCACAACTACCTCCCAGTTCAAACGCTTGACCCGTCGTCCCAGCAATGATCTCGTGTGTTCACAACTGTTCTTCCTTTTTCTTTCCGTGATGTACATCGACGGGTGGTCCCGTAACTTAGAATCCTGTTTAATGCCTGTGTTGTGTGTTTGTATCTTTATGCGTGTGTACTACTTCTGGAATTGGAAGTCGAACTGACAGGCCCGGGCCCGAACCCTATACTCGTGTACCAGCAACGCACCAATTGCACCAGCACTTGTTTTCGTTCGATTCTTGAGCCACAGTCTGTTCTAGTACGGAAGACTAGCAAGCTTTCCTCCTGACGTTTACATCGGCCCTGCTAGCTAGCAGCGATGGAGTCACGACAAGCCGCGAAGTCCCTTCTATCCTCGTTGAAGGTAGTATTGCTAGCAATATCCTACAGGCATTGACAGTGACAGTTTGTCATTTCCCCGACAGCCGCCCAGAATCAAGAGGCAGGACTTGCGCAAGGTCAGTCTCTTTCCCCGCTTGGGCCGTCACTGTGTATTCCCAATACTCAATGGGACAACCCCCCAGTACTCATGGCTACCCGATGTCTTGCGAGTGAAAGGCAGTGTACGTCGATTAGGCCATAATGCTTGCATCCAACCCGCCTAAAGTAGACACATGAAGATAATACCACGCATTTTCGGTCATGTTCTTACAGTAACAGTCTTCTCTGCGATCGTGGCATATGCATGGTCACTGGGCACGGAAATCCAGCTCGCGAATTCGGTGGTTCCTTTACTTTCCGTCGTGGTAAGGCTGTTTATTGTAGAACCTGGTACTACCATGAAGTTGACTAAATTTCGCCCCCAGGTCGGCCTTATCCTGGTGTTCAGGCGAGTTTTACTATTTACTTTCATAACGAGCATGACCACAAACAGAGCTACGATGCACTAGAAATGGGTATGTCTGATTGGTCCTGGACGAAACATGTCTGACTGTGACCTTCTGATAGCACCTCTTACGACCGTTACTGGGAAGGCAGGAAATGCTTTTCAACTTTGACGGCTAATGTACTACTCCACCGCATGCCATACCTTGCTCGAGCTGAGCAAGCTGCATAGGTTCGCAATCTGTCCCGGATGATTTGGGTCCATGTTGCCCTTCCTCCCACCGAGAACGACCCATCCCAGAGCAAGATTCCAAGGTCACAGCTCACCCACTCAGAGCTCAAACGGCAGAAGATTGAGACTTTGCAATACTGCGTCGGATTTGTCTACGCAGTAAAGCATTACCTGCGCGGGGAAGATGGAACGCACCACGCGGATTTGGCACCAATTTTGCCACATCTTTTCTCTCGAAACGGAGCTCTGGGCAATACCACAAACAGCTCTCAGCCATCTCTTGCAAGCACTCCTTTGGATAACAGTGTGAATGGTGGACATCCTGTGGACGCCACGAAGCGAGTGAGGCGAAAACGCAGCAAGAAGAATGTGGACCCGCGATCACACATTGCTGATCCTACAACACCGCTTCTTAGTGATTCCCACCTTTCTGTCGAGTTCCACCCCTATACTCACAACCTTTCAATTCCGCTGCCTCTCATGTGGGTATCTTGGAAAGCTCTCGAGTTTGCATGCTTACATCGACACCTTCAGTATTGCTCATGAGATTTCACTCGCCATTTTCAAGTTCAAGCGTGAAGGTCTTCTAGAGACAGTTGGTCCCGCGGGTAAGTTATGGCGAGATCTCATGTTAGCAGAGCTCAAGGATCGACCTTCTGCGACCATCAGGTACAAATGCTATGAGTGGATTGTGAATTCCTCGCTTCTGTCACAGTGCCCAGACTAAACTTCTGCTTCTTAAGGGTTCAATCAATGGTTGATCAAATGACGAATATGGAACGAGTTGCGAACACGCCAATTCCCTCCTCTTGTCGGTATTCTGCGATAGCTGTTTTTATGTTCCAGTCTCACAAAGTCGACAGATGGCATTCATCTCAAGCAATGCGTTATGCTTTATCTCTTTGCGCTGCCTCTTACGCTCATGAATGATTTGGGCTGGAGGACCATCCCTATCGTAACCGTGGTTGCATTCACGTTGATGGGCATAGAGGGAATCGCTGATGAGATTGAAATGCCTTTTGGTCAGTATGGTTGTAAACTGTCTTGCTAGCTAAAGCCCATAGAATATCAGGTTATGACCGCCATGATCTACCCCTTGGTGAGTGCGCGCGTTGTAAACTTTATCGTCATGCTAATTTGTAGCAGAAACCTACTGCGATGACCTGAAAGAAGAAATCGAGTATGTGCCCATAAACTTGCCTTCGAGGCTCGACTCACAGAATGGCATGTAGGTATTTGACTGAGAGGTTGGCAGAGGGCGGTTACGGAGTAGATGAAGTCGATGACGGGGAGGGCGATGATTGATTCCTGCACTGACATCATGACTACACTATCAATTTTATGACCCGTAAGGAACATGGTATTAGGCCATCAAGTCTAGCAAAAGTCTGGTGTGCAAAACTCTCCGGGACCATAAGGCTATGGGCGAAGGATGAGCAGACGAGAATGGAAGGGATAGGGTTACGAACCTTAGATGTTAGTGCAGTCAGTCCAGCCGAGTTCTCGCTGGTATGTCGCCCGGTTTGTGGTCCCGGCTTGGGTTTTTCACCTTTTGTGAATGCATCGAGGACTTTCTTCGTAGTTGCCGGGGTGAGGTCCTCCTGTGTCCAATGTTAACATTTGCTCAAGTGAGAACCTCATGGACGCACGTAAAAGTCGTCACCGACGACCATCATCGGTGCATTACTACAAGCACCCTGACATTCGACTTCAATGACGGTGAACTTGCCATCCTTGGTTGTTTCGCCGGGTTTGATTCCGCCGAGATGAGAACAAACGGTGTTAAGGATTTCAGTAGAACCACGCAACATGCATGGCGTAGTGGTGCAGACTTGAACGAAGTTCTGACCAATTGGTTCTCTACAGGGCCAGGTCCTTAGCTCGACACATAAGCAACATGAATAAGCATACCGGTTGAACATGGTGTAGAAAGTCGCAACTTCGTACACGCGCATTGGCGGCATTTCCAAGAGCTTTGCAACATAGTTCATGACGCTAATACTGGTCCATCCCTTGTTCTGACGCTGGCCGAGATCAAGAAGGGGGATGACTGCAGCCTTCCTGTACTGTGGAGGATATCGGGATATGATTTCTTCCGCTTTCTTGAGGTTGCTTGGGTTGAATTCAAATGGAATCTGGAAGTCGATTATATCTGAGTGTTCGTGTCTTCGTGCGCGCACATGCAACACACCTGTGGGTTGTTATACTTGGTGTCCCGGTGCTAGGTTCAAATGTATCAGCGTAGGCTTGTTTGCGTTACCAATGCTACCGACCACAAAGAGTGCATCTGAGCGCCTTGCAGATGATGTGGAGATGCATCTCCGGGCCACTGCAGGCCTCAAAACAGGCGAGAACTTGAGCAACTGGGGGAGGAACATGAGTGCGGTCACCACCGGAGAACGCGAAGAGCGACCACCATAGAAATATTTCTCACGCTCCCAATTTTACTTGCAACTCAAAGTCAAGTCAATCAAGGGTTCTTCAAGCTAGAACAATCCTAATGCCATGTTACATATCAATCATTGAACGGCGCCACTGCGATGTAATTTGGTCGATTTTGAGAAGCACTCCAGCGGTAGCTCTTCGTAGCTCTGCTTCATGCACCCCTCCGACCCCCATGACACGAATACCTTTCTCAAGCAGACCGAACACCTGGCTAGCCCATTCCCCCGTGCTAACCAATAGTGTAGTGTGTTCCAAACCGAGCGAACGACCGCCGTCTAGTTCGAGACAGCCATCTAGAATGACTAGAGCTAAGCTGAGGGCAGTCGTGAGTACCGATGCCTCCTTGCTCTTCTCACTACTCGGTGAACCGTCTTCGTCGTCAAAGTTGTCCTCGACCGGCCTGGTTATTTGTCTTGATCCCAAAGTAACCGCAAGCTCCAGAGTGTCAGGTGCGATGAGGGCAAGCCACTGTGGAGCATTCTGCGATGCGTGCACGAGAATTGACATCGCGCTCAAGAAGGCCGACAGGATAAGTGGGTTTAAGATCAGACCTGTGCCAGCGCCGCGATATTGATGTAAAATGTCGCGTTGGGCAGTCCGTTCTTCTCGTGTTTGTTCGTCACGGAGGAAGACCCAGAAACGGTTAATGAATGGCATTATGAAGAATTCGGCAGCAATGTCAGTGAATGATGTTGCGCTGGGTGGCCGTTGTGGTGAAGAGACCGCGCCTTCACGGCCAGCTGAAATTTCGGTGACTTTCGCCGGCCTTCTTATTCGCAATTGTCTTTCCCGAACAATTTCGGGTACCTTGTCAGCTGTGGGCTCTTTACTTCTGTCAATAGCCATCCTTGTGATTCCTTCGACGAGAGGTTTCAAAGGGTTTCCGACACTCGCAGCCAAGTATTGCTGGTGCAAGGCAGGCGGTAACATCTTGCTCGGAAAGGCGGACCGTGAGGGGGATGGGGGTTGTAATGTTTCGGAGTAGATAGGGAGAGAGGCCAATTCCCTAGCTCCCAACGCCAATGCATTTAGCATGGCCAGATGTTGGTCGGATGAATACTGGTTCTTGAAAAATTCCTCAATGATACACCTGCGACTCTTTAAAGACGGCAGCATTCGAGCCATGGAAAAAACATACTGGGCAGTGATTTTGGGGCAACATGCGACCAAGGCTATCAAGATACGCTGTTTCTTGTTATCAAAATCATCGAGGTCGAATTTGTCATTGAGAGAGGTGAAACCATAAACAAGGTTGGCGGCGTTTTCGACTGAAAAGGTTCAGCATGCATTATCCTGTATGCACAAAGTTGAACTTACCTAGTTCTGTCCCGTAATCGCGCTTCCTACGGATCAGTTCTTCGCCAACATTAACGGCCATCTCCATTTTGTCAGCTTCCTGGTTCTCCCCAGAGGACCCTACACCGGTACCCCGCACCAGCTCGCCTAACTGCGCTAGATACACAGGACGAGGTGTCTTCTTCTTACCAACGCGAACGGTAGGGTCTTTCTCGATCTCCTCGAGTTCTGAAGGTGTAGGTGACGGTGAGCGCGAGGACGCCGGAGAAGCATAACCGGTCAAGGAATCATCCGAGTCGTATCCCGCTTCGCCCGAAACGTGCACCCGAGTCGCTGGAGCGATTCCTTGACGAGCGACTGTTCCTGTCATCAGCGCCGTGGAGGCACTTCCAGTTGATTCCAGTTGATCACCCTGGGCATCGTCTCCCTCGGATGTAGGCTCGAAATCAACGTCCCTCTGGGTGCAGAGTTGTCGGATATGTCTTGCCCATAGTTTTCCATCCTCGTCCCCTTCCCAATCACCAAAATCCAGATTCTTGCCGACCCTGTTGGCCACCACCTCGGCGACCAACATTCCGCAGCGGCGTACAGAAGCGTCTAAATGACTGATATATGCTCCGACTGAAGAGATGATTGAAGGGGAACGTGCGACCGGGGTCAATTTCGCTGACGACGGCGGAAAGTGCGTTATAACGAGAAGAAGCAATGCGGAGACGTCTAAATGGGTGTGTTAGGCAAGGGACCATGGCTAAACGTTGCACTTACATTGATGTCTAGAGAGTAGAGAATGCTTTATGTGATCTGAGGCACTCCATACTTCAGTAACACGAGAAAGCAGGGCCTCCAGTGCTAAATCATGCCAAAAATCAAAATGTGGTGGTAGAGATGAAAATGATAAAGACTACCTTGGGAAGATCCTTTGGAGCTCGCCAACCAGCATACGAATATGCGGAAATGACTCTCACCCCAGGTTCGAGACAAGATGACAGAGATAAAACTGTTCCAAAGATCATCGTCTGGCCCAATGTCACCGACTAAATCGCGCAAAAAGGCCGCCTCCCGGTGTATGGTGCCTCTGTCACGAGCAGATGTGCCGAATGGTAACTCCGATGAAGGTAGTGACAAGAATAGGGAAGTGAGGATAGCTTGTTGCGATAGCACAGAATGCGACGACGCTAGTACACGGGCCCAGAGTCTCTGGTATGACTTGATCTCCTTACCCTTGAGTCTGCGTCGGATGGCTGGTAAGGTAGAGTGAAAAAACGAGGGCTGTGAAGGCGACAGGTGTGAAGTGCCTGGAAACGCGCCGACATTCACAAGTTTTGATAGCAGCGGAGTCACGAGTGATGCGTCGTCTGCGGACGAAAAGTGTAAGGAGTCAAATTCCGATGCTCACTAAAACACCGACCAGTGCAAGATTGCGATAGTAGATAGATCAGAAGTTCAGTGCGTACGCTGAGGTTGTTATAATAGTCAGGCATTGCGAGTTCAGCTGGTACGCCGCGGCCGTGGAGTGCATTGGCCACCTTGCTGGGTACTGCGAAGACATTGCGAAGGCAATCGTCCCAGGTAACAGACCTTGTCGCTGGATCGCGGACCGAACGGATAGCCTGGAACAATCTATCGACTGGATACTGCTTGGTGAGCTTCACCAATATGTTTACACATCGTTCGCGCAAAGGGAGTGACAGTATCGTGGAATATGCGCATAAAGCCACATCACCAGCGGCGGTGGATGCATTTGAGAACGCGTCGGGGCAGAAGTACTGCAGTGCCAATGCTGAGCAATCTTCCTCCTCTAGGATTGTCTCCCATGTCGGCAACACCGACTCTAGCAAAGTTTGCTGGAATCGGGGAAATACCTTGGCGATGTTGAGTGTTACATCTTCGTTAGGCAACGAGTTGAATTTTCGGAAAGGTGGGGGTAACAAGTTAACTTTTGCTAGCGGTAGACACAAAAGCGGTAGAAGGGTCTGCAAGTTGGCGATCTGTGTTTGAAGTTGGGCAAAGACATCCTCTATGACCGCTATTCGTTTGTGGTTTGTGGTCATGGTTGTGGAAACGTTACTCGATCTTGAATCAAACCGAAATTAGACAAACCAAGTACGAAATAGTAAATAGTAAAGGCAAGCCTTCCAAACTATCATACATTCCCGATGATACGAGGCCATTTCAAGATGTACAAGACAACAGACACAATGTAATAGAAGGCAGGAAAGCACAAGAATGACAACAAGATGCACAAAGAAATCTAACGAGGACCCGTGGCAACCACTTTGAAAGCTCCGTTCGTCAACACCCGTGCAGTCACTCCTGTTGACACCCAGGCTTGATCCCCGTTGTCTGTGTTGGCCTCACCCATGGACAGGAGCACACCAACGGGAGGTCCGCGAACGCTAAGCTCTCCCTTAGGGTCACTGCCCCCTTCAATGGTCGCATCTTCCACACCAGTCAACTTCGCTTCGACATTTACGCTTGGAGCGCCAATGTGAGCCGATTCACCGTCTACTGAAGGCAGGGACTGAAGATCGAAGGCATGGGTAGCAAACAAGGGACCGCTAGTAGATGAATGAGTAAAGGCGTTGATGAGTGGCACCGACAAAGCAATCCGTGCAGGGGTAAGCGCATCATTTGGCAGTGAACCTAAACCCCGGTGTTAACAAAGGCGGCATAGGACAAAGAATACTCACCTCCGCTGACAACAGCAGCTTTCAATGTACTTGCCAAACGATCCATAACATTTTCGCGAGCGCCATCAAATACCATACGATCCCACAAACTCTCTCCGCTCAAGAAACCTTCGGCAAGTGCAGCCAGCTTGTGTCTCCACGCAATGGGATAGACGAAAGATGACTTTGCGCGGGAAACAATTGCTTTTGATAGATCTTGTAGGTGGCCTGGATCGACGAACAGTACCGTAGGAGACGGGATGGGGAGCTTGGTTGCGGAAAGAATGTCAGCAAGATCATGCACTCCGTCTTTCGTCTCGTTGGAATTAAAATATATGCGGGTCGAGTCACAGGTTGCAAAGCTCGCGCCCTCAAACAGCGCGGTATATGCCACTGCGCGTCCAAAAGGGGTGCTCAGGGAGTGTCCAGATACGAGAGTATCAAGCGTCGAAAGGGCTATAGATGGCGGGAACAGCGCCCTGATCGCTGTCACACCAGACGTGAAGTTGGAGTGTGTGAAGCGCACCCCTTGGACATCTCCAGAAGACGTCTCAAAGAGAGCGAGGGTGAAGGAATTGTTAGGACCTGAGCTTCAAGTCATTTGAGCATCACTGACTATCCAACATATGACTTACGGACTGCAGGAAGGGGGGTGTTTCCTGCCTTGGAGCCATCAGCCTCCACTTGGGCCCAGTCGAGAATTTGAACCTGCTGTGCGGCCTTGGGTACAATGTTGGTAGCGGGCTGCCCGACAACAATGACTTTGTGGTCATGCTCCTTCGCATCATACAGAAGCTCAAGAAGATGAGGCAAGAAATCCGCGTCAACGATGATGGCGGACGGAGGATGAGCCTCCAAAGCATGTGAAAGAAGTTTTCGCGAAGTCAGGGTGACGGAAGCTATGGAATGCTTTGCCAGTGCTAGATCGGCGATAACAAACTCTGCATATACTTCGCGTGAGGTCACGGAGGGAAAGGAAGAACACACGCGCGCACCAAGGCTATCATTTAAAAGCAGCAACACGCTGGACTCAGCGGGTAAAAGTCGAGAAATACCAGCACCAAAGGCAGCGATACGCTCGTTCAGCCTGGCGTTGGTAATCTGCAAGGCCCTTAGGTACTTCAGAACTCGCACCCTGGCTACCACCCACCTTGACAGACCAAAGTGTCCTCGGTGACTCGAATTGCGGCTTGACAAAGTCGGTGATCAAGTCTATATCTTTGTCAGGTCTGACAGGGAACTGCACTCAGAATATGTGAGGCAAGTCCCTGAGAAGCTACAAACGTCGACATACCCTCCCCATGAGCCCAGTTCCATAATTTCTATACACGGCACTTTCTCCAGGATATCTGACGCGTCCTACATCGCTCTGTCTTCCTAGGAGAATGGGATGCACGAGCGGTTGTGGTTTGTACAAGTTTTGAAGAAGAAACACTGAGACACCAACAAAACCGAGAAGAACCGTCAAATCATCGGTGACAAGATAGTCTGACAACGACATTTTGTCGAAGAACAGTCAGAGTTGGTGTGGTACGTTGATGTGGAAAAGTAAGAGTAACGGATGACGAGCTACGGTCATTGCCGCTCCTAACCGGTTTCGTTTTGTCACTCTTGATGACCCTACCGACGGGGCTTCAGGCACCACAACCGTTGGGTCGTTGACTGTATACGACGCGTTCTCAAGGAGAGTGCACTTCATCCTTTTATCTTTCAACTGCGCATGCGTTTACAGAATTACCTCGTCCGCTATACCAGTGCTCCAGCGAATCGAGATCCCGAGTAATACCATTGACAGCCGAGTCTGCCACTCTGCATTGCGACCAATTCCGGATCTTTCACTGAGACCCAGTACCGCTTAGGTACTCGCAAGGACTCAGCACCCCGAAGCCACCTGGCCACTTTGACCGCGCATCACTCAAATCCATACATGGCCATGAGGGAGCATGATCCGTGCGCGATCATGCGGGTCACGTGAGAAACCCCTGTAGGAGGTAAGACTTTACATTAACCCCTTTGCGCTTTTATCCTCTCTCATCCGCTGAGTCCACTCTCATAGTTTGACATCGTTTTATATTTCCACGATGGCTGTTGCTACCGCCTCGAAGAAGACGTCCAGGAAGGCCGCTCCAAAGGCTAAGCCTGCAGAAAAAGTAGCACGCAAGCCCCACCATCCTACTCATCCGCCTTGGATTACCATGATCACGGTACGTCTCAATTATACCTGTCGCAGCAATGTAGACTCGGTAATCACACCTTATGCATTAGGAATGTATCACGAATACACCAGATGGGACACGGCAGGGCGTTTCTCGACCTGCGATCAAGAAGGTAGGTTTTCAACCAAAGAGGCAAGCATTGGATGTTAACGGATATAGTTCGTCGACTCCAAGTATCACCTCCCGATGACTGTCGCCGACACAAGTCGATTGAATCGTGCCATTTCACAAGGTGCACTGAGAGGTAACTTTGTTCTTCCTAAAGGTCGGTCAGCCATATGTGCATCTCCATAGGAGCTCACATTGCATGCATTACAGGCACATCTGGCAAGGTCAAGCTCGCGCCAAAAAGAACCGGTGAGATTTCTAAGGAGGTGAATTCGTATCATGACTATCTACCTCCCCGTGACGATTCGTCCTTCAGAACAAACCCACTGTCCCGCAACACGTGGAGAAGAAGCCCAAAGGAGTAGCGACAAAAACGAAAGCTCCAGCCGTCACCAAGGTAAAGGCTGCTACAAAGGCAGCTTCCGCACCCAAAAAGTATGTTTCAAAGACGAAGAAGTTACGAACAACTCCTGTGCCAGGAAGGCAGATCCCCAGCAAGAAGAGTGCCTCAAAGCGCAGTCGCGCCAAAAAGGTGGGTCACTTCGCAATGAGTGCAATGAGCCCAATTCAGCTACTTCAATCAGGGTGTCACCGGTTCAAGGGTTGCCACTAAAAGTTCCAAGATGGTGACAAGAAATACGGCATCAGCCTCGAGAAAACGCACGAGCAAGATCTCTGCAAAGTAAGACGTGTTGCTTCGAGATATGGTACTCAGATCCTTGTTGAAGCTTTGCTCAATCATGTATATCTGTGGACATATTTTCTTATGTACAAAACACGATGGGCTCAACTGTAAGATTCGGACTTGGCCACCTTCTACCAATCTAAAAATAAGACCTGGCAGCTGTCCTTGTCGATGCCGTACAAACTGGAACATGTTCCATCGAATTTAAGTTATCTGGCAGGTAGATGTTGACAGGTGTGGGGAGTAGTGAAAGCCTACACGCGGCTTAAGGGGTGCTCAAGGTTACGCACCACCCAGCTTTGATCTGCACGGACATAATAACGATTGGAAGCGCTGAGAATTAAGAAGTCGAGGCCTGAGAGTCGAATAGGTGCTCAGTGCTTGATTCGGCAGGTTAGAACCGTCGGAAGCCCGTGGATGGAATGCGGCAGTCTTGGGTTTGCGAGTTGGAAGGCACGTTTCAAGACTGACAGAAGGTGCTACTACCTGCTACTTAGCGCTGGAATAATTTATCAATCTGGGGGTCAGGCCCAGGGAAACTTACGGCGCGTGACACTAATGAAATGGATAGATCGTGAAATTTTCAAGAATGTTCATCAGGCGGAAAATTTATTTGCTGGATGGACCCATTTCCATGGTTTTTTATGCATGGGGCGGGAGACAATAGTCGGAGGGAAGCAACAAGTGGCGGGTTTGGTGGCGCGAGAAAGACATGGTGTGGATTCTGTGACGGTGTGACTCGATACAAGGGGCGGGATGGCAGCTTGGGAAGCGAGGAACAACATCCGCCTATTGAATCCGTCCTTTGCGAGGGTCGGGTATTTTGAGGCGAGGAAATATGGGGTTGAAAGTGTTAGTTACGGGGTATTCAGTAGTATTTCCAGTGTTATTTTATTGATGCTGGTTGCAAGGTTAGAGTGTATGACACTGTATGTAGCTGGGCTGGTTGTGCGGAGGTAAATGACTGAATTTAGAAATGAGATAAGAGTTGATGTGATCGGAGAGGTGGGAGAGTGATTAGGTAATCGTTTCATACGCAGCAACTTGATTTTGAATTTGATGCGGCAAGTAATTTTGGGTGTCACCCTTAGTGTCACCCGAGCTCGTCACTTCTCCCTCCCTTTGTCTTTCACCATCACCATCCCTCTATCCACCCGCTTTTCTTTACCCACTTTCTTATAATCCAAATAACAGCCTTATATCTCTACCCTCGCTGGTCGAACTTAACGAACCCAATCCCCTCCCCCATACTAATGACCAGCCGGTCCCTCTAAGCCGTATCTCGAAGCCTACTACTCAATGCATCCCCCCATCCAGCAAATTCCAGCTCATAATGCCAGTCCCTCTCACCATAACTATGGAACCCGCATCAGGAAGAACTCCGTCCTCAAGCCAAGTGCACGTCTAAGGCAGAGTCCCCCGTCCCCGCACCCTGCGCCACGCAAGATCAGGCCCGTCCCTATCCCACCAACTCACAGTCCCAATCCTGCCCCCTCAGACCCCTGTTTCCCCGTTTTTCCATTGTCCAATGTCATGCTCCATCCGGAAGACGCATCAAACAAGGTCTTCCATGCGATCGGTCGGTCTTTCCTTTCAGTCGTACGTCCCTGGTCTTCCCTATTCGTGTTATCTATCTCTCACCATGTATCCCACGTGTCGTCCTCTTGTGTTACTGCATCCCAGGAAAATCGCGCGATGACGATCAAGGATCTCGCGGAAATGACCCTCAAGTATGGACTCATGTGCCAAAAGTACGTACTTCTTTCCGTGCCTTTCCTTATTCACTTCCCCTGGTCTCGAACTCTATTCTCTGTCTCGTTTTACATCTTTTGCCTCGCATATATCTCATGTATGTCCCGATCAGTGTCTCTGCCGCGTCGCAAGCTATCACGACTTACATCCGCAATCACATGGCACGATGCGAAGCCCAGCAAGACCACCCTCTCTTGCTTCGACATGTGTTGTCGGGAACCCCTGCAGACGATGACCTTGTACCTGCACTTCACAGTCGGGTCGGTGGCGCCACAATCCCCAACAAAGCGAATGCCAAGGACACAGGGGCTACCGAGAAGAAACCCGCTCAAGTAATACAGAGTGGCGTGGTAGGAGAAAGACTTACGAACTTCCGGCGAGGCACGATGGTGTGGTACCTCTCGAAAGCAGCAGGGGTACCATGCCCGTTTGCACGTGCTGGCATCCGCCTTTGCGAGTATGGAAAAGAAGGCAAAAGGATCGCGGGGGAAGCTGTGGACGAGTTGCGCCCCGGGTTAAAACACTCCAAACAGGACGACGCACAGTGTGGCGAGAAGCGGAAGAGACTGAGACGGGGCTGTCGAAGAGATTCGGAAGGTTCGAGGGAGAGAACTAGCGTTGACGGGGAGGGTTGGAGTCCTGCGGTCGATAGTGGCTATGGTGATTTGAGTGCCGACTCGAGCGACGATGAGCGCCCACCGAAAATGAAGCTTACACTTCGGCTCAAGCCATCCGCGCCCCCGCAGAGAGAAGTGATCGACCTTTCTGGCGACTTGATGGCTTCTTCCGATGAAGACGACGATGACGAGGTTGATGACGTCGACCAGGTGCAACTTGAGCAACCCGAGGTGCCGTGGAGTCTTCCACCGTATCCACGCCGGTCCATCACCGTGCCAGGCTACACACCTTCATGTGATGATCAGTCGTACAGACAACCGATCCAATCACGTCGGTCCCCTTCTCTCTGGAGTGCCTCTCCCCCTCCCGACTCGGACCATGATGACCTCGACTCGGACTTTGACTGGGACTCCTCCTCCTTGTCCCTCCCATCACCCGCAGTCCAGGTGAAGGTGGAGTCAGTTGAGGAGCAGCACCCGTTCAAGCAAGAATCTACCGACATTCGCGACATGCTAGACGCATGGGAAGATTTCGACTGTTCCCCCGCCAATCCATCCACGGTGTCATCAGCTACAGTCAAGCTACCGACGACAGATGATCTCAAATTTGACACACGCGAACTGTGGGAGTGGGAATTTGAAAGCGGCTGGGCTGCGGTTCCAGATGATTATCAGGATCCCCCCGTCGTCAAGATTGAGCCAGATGAGGCAGAGAGCCTTTTCCTTCTTCAATCGTTCGTGGCATCGCCGCCCTCCCCCTGTACCCCCTCCAACTATTCCTCATCCCCCTTTTCTGAACCGGGAGTAGGGTCCTTCCAGTCCCCAACGCTTCATTCACCGCCAGTATTACCATTATCAGCATCACCCTCCTTACCGCCGTCTTCGTATGCGATTGGGGACTCCACCAGGGATGGCGCTTTGACTTGGCAGGACGCCGAGTTACTTGGGCCCGACAGTGTCCATCCACATGAATTTGAGGATGAGTGGGCTAGCCGAGCGAGAACTAGTGTGGGTTCTTGCT
>JBBPJZ010000204.1:0-29292 GCA_038089015.1 Chalciporus aff. trinitensis
GATAATCTATACGACTTTCAGGTTTGGATGATCCGACGGGCAATGTGAAATTTACGTGATCAAATATCGGTTTCTCGTCTGCAGAAACGATTTCTAGGGGAACATTAGCGAAAGTAAAAGGAAGGAGCATTCTACGGACCATTATCTCGCCGATCGGCTCTTGAGCTGCAACAGTCTTCACTGTGTCCAGAATCTGGACCTTGCTTCACAATCTACAACTCAAGCAAAAGCGTCGGCACTCACAAGAGAAGAAGAATTGGCTGTTTTCGGAAGCATTCCTGACCAAATTGTCGATCTGGAGCAACTGTAACATTGCTGTGGGTCTCCAAGCTGATGGGGAGGAAAGTAACGTACGATTTGCTTGCGAGTAGGCCAGTGGTCATTTGAAAGGTGCCCATCGTCAGTCATGAGAGTGATGTTTTCTGGATTATATCCATATGTATCTGGGGTAGGTGAGATTCTGAATTATCCAGAGTTTATAGTGCGTACTTATCAAAAGTTCACGAAGAGCTTTGACATCTTCGTGTGCACGCTTCAGTGGGGACGTGCGAGCGGTTGCGTACCCCACGCCAATCAGGAGCGCTTTCTTCTTCCCCGATCCCCTGTAAGACATGTTAACGCCAATAACTCGATGAAATGGAAAGATTGAAGTCGTAGGGAGGGGAAGAGAGAGGACTCAAGACGACACAACATTGTCAACAGCATCATTATTGCTATGCAATGCCAAGCTCAGGTACGTACGAGGCTGCTGTACAGTGTACGTCCAGCAAACGGTTCTATGTACTCTTGCTTCAAAGTTCTCTTCGACGTCGACCTTCTCCTGACCTTTCCCCTGCTGACATTGATCCAGGCGAAACGCAATGGCGGATACATCGCGATGTCAGCTTGACCCCGAGTCCATCACCTCCCGCCAACGTACTATCACCCCAGCTTGTTTCAAGTTGCCCTTCCGATTCCATCGTTGTACCCCAGATCCTGTCTCCTCCCCCACTAGCGTGGCTCCACAAACTCGAACGGTCATCGACGACCACAAGGAAGATGCAGTATCCACGAAGCGCCCACCCAGAGGCAATGTATCTGTGCTTCCTCAGATGAAGCTCTGTCCTCATTGTCCAGCCAAATTTATTCGCACGACACATCTCAATCACCACTTGCGTACCCGTAAGTTTTTGCTTTCCGCTCACGAACTTCGGCACCAAATCCTAACACCTTGAGACATGCAGACACTGGAGAAAGGCGGTACCGATGTGATGTAGGTCTTTTGCAAAAATGTCCTTCCGTGCAGCATGTCTGATGACCACGGTTTGTTAGGCCTGCGACGCAGCGTTCACTCGCAGCGACTTATTGGCAAGACACAAGAGAACATGCGTAGATTTGTGGGTGTCCAATTTTCGGCCCGCCCCTTCTCTGACTCTTTTGTGTTTGCGCGTTTTTGCTCCTTCGAAATTACCCATGTTTCTAGGTGCTTTGCGAATTTCACGAGGCAATGGTCCAGTCAAGCCGATGCCAATCCCAGAGTAAAGTGTGGCAAGTCCGACTCGCGTGATGTCAAACCATACCGAACGATCTCCACTCGGCCATCAGTCGTATCAACACTACTGTACCTTCAAGTGGAACAACTCATCAGCGGTTTAGAAGATGGAAGCCTGCAGATTACCAAATTGACGAACAAAGACGTGCATCAACCATACTACTCCAGCCTAGGTTATGGGACAAGCAACTTCAATTCTGCGAGATTTCCTTGGTGGTTCCAGAGATCAACAGTGCATACCTGGGGCCCTACGGTTGCAATCGACAAGACGGCGATTGTAACCGGTGGGCGGGATGGGACCTTGAGCATATTTGATACGGAAGAGAAGGTGTTTATAGCGAGGACGAAGTGCGATCATGGCGAAGTCCACTCGATCGCTATTTCGCCAGACCACGAACTCCTTGGGACCTCTCACCAGGGGGTGATTGTCGTCTGGGAACTGATCAAGGCCAGAAAGACCGTGTATTCGATCACAGGCAGGCGTTCGTTCAAGACAAAGTATCTGCTCAAAGCTAGGTACTCGGTCGAGACTAACCAGGCCGCAGGCTGTCTCGCTTTTGCCCCAGATGGCAAGAAGCTCGCTGCGGGGTATGCCGACGGATCAATCCACGTATTCGACACCGGCACCGGTGACCGCCTTCCTCTGGTAGTCGATGGCCATGCTGGGATCGTTTCCTCCATCCTCTGGTCTCTCGACGGAAGTCTGCTTATATCTGGCTCACATGATCACACCATCCTCTGCTGGAGTTCACAGACTGGAAACCCATCGAAAGTCAGCCACTTCCCAGCGAGCCGCGCTCGTGTAATGCACCTCGCTTTGTCCCCAGACGGAAAAAAGCTCGCGAGTGCCTCCTACGATGGCACTGTTACTTTTTGGGACATGGATACATGCGTCCCTCTTGAGCGACGGCTTTTTCACACCCGGACGGTCTGGACGCTTGCGTTCTCCCCCTCGGGAGAATTTGTAGCCTGCGGCCAAGACGATGGGGAGATATCTGTATGGCGCGTTCCCTGGGCGGAGTCTGGAAACAAGGAGGTCTGAAAGTTACCATAGAACGTCGAGCGGTTAATAACACTTTACAGGAAATCACCCTGGATTGCATTACCCTCCCAGACGGTCGAATGCCTCATGAGGGATCGTAAGCACACGCGCCCCTACATCCTTATCCGATGTACTAAACCCGTCCTGGGGTTGACAGCCCAGGATCCCTCTTAGACCTCACCGGCCGCATCACGCGAGACGGTGATTGTCTAGCCGCGTCTGGCACCTATGCGTGCGTCTATAGAGGCATGCTGCTCGGGCATAATGTCCCGATCAAAGTATGTGATCATGCATCTATACCTTCAAGCGATGGACCTAAAATCCAACCAGGTCGCAATCAAAGTCATCAAAGTCGAGGGAATCGAGTTGGAAAGGAAAGAGAAGGTGCGTGTCATTCACTCGTCTCATCCCCAACCAACACTGGTACCCCAGAGGCTCCGTCGCGAGATCAAAATCGCATCGTCACTTGACCATCCCAATATTTTACCGTTCCTCGGGATGGCCAGAGGATTCGGCCAACTTCCCGCCTTAATATCTCCCTGGGCGGATCATGGCACTTTGACTTCGTATCTTGAGCAAGCGTATGAATACTTATCCGTGCTTGACGTCCTCACTCTGGTAAGTGTCACGGTCGTGGTGACGCGATCCTCACAGGTGGCTAACGTGTCCCACAGCTAAGTGACGTCGCATCTGCACTACGGTATCGTGAGTATGCCTCGTCTACGTTGCTTTTTTTTCGCATTTAATTCGGGTGATAGTGCATTCCCGCTCAATTGTGCATGGTGATCTGTCCGGTGTGCGTTTACCGTACTCATTTACCGTCTTTAATGCTCATACACCAGCTGTCTAGTCCAACGTACTCATCCCTGCGGATAAAAGGGCTCGTATCGCCGATTTTGGCCTTTCTATGCCCTTATCGGAGAGTGCATACGCTTCCTCTTGTCCCGGTGGGACGTTGCGCTGGATGGCTCCCGAGCTACTGGACCCTCAGGTGCCAGAAGACGGGACGGATGCTCCGAAAGTTGCTCCCACGCAAGAAAGCGATGTGTACTCGTTAGGAGGAATCATGCTGCAGGTTTGTACCGCCCACCTATCCCCATACATTGATTCCCTAAGCCGCGAATAGATTTTATCAGGCAAAGTGCCCTACTATTACCTTCCTCGCGATGGACAAGTCGTCAAGGCCATTATTGAAGGAAGGACTCCAGCACGTCCGAATCATCGTTTGGTCACTGACCGCTGGTGGTCATTGATTCAGCGATGCTGGACATCCGTTGAAACCCGCCCTTCAAGCGCCGAAATTGCTCGTTTCGCAGAGATGGAACTTTCCGAAAACTCCGACAACTAAAACCTTGGCCTTTGTGAAGCACGCTATACTTCGCTGGTTTTCTTTCGACGGCGAAACATAGAGCTGTGTTGCATGTCTTCGTACATATATAACCGTATCTATTCGTGTTATTCTTTGGACGAACAACTGTATTATCACTCGCATGCATACCCATTATCAATGGCATACGTCATGATCATACCGATCTTCGGCGAGGCTTGATGCCATGTTCGTGACTCTTTTCTCGGGGCTTTGGGATATACAGCAACGAGTGTATAAATCGCTTCAGTATCATACTTCCTTTACTCTACAATGACTTCGTGGGTACTCCGTGATTTCAACGTCCATAGCTCTGATAATGCTGATTGCCATATCCCTGTGGAGGAGGTGGCGGGGGCATAGGCTGATACTGTGTCGGCGGTCGTGGCGCACTACTCGACGGTGGCTGAGACGAATATTGCATCGGAGGTGGAGGTAGAGGGAACGCTGAGCCCGTCGGATATCCCTGCGACGCATGCTGCGCCGGAGGTAGTGGGGGAGGTGGGAATGACGAGTGTCTTTGCGAAGGCACCGCTGGTGGTGCGGTGGGTTGTTGCGATGGCGGCGCCGGCGTCGAGAATTGAGATGAGCCTAAGAGTCCGAGGCTCGCATATGGATCTGAAGGCGGACTCGGTGCTGCGTACGAGGTGCGTGGTAGTTGAGGTGGAGGGGGAGGGAGGTATGAAGAGGTGCGTGGTGGTGGTGGAGCCGGAACTGGAGCTGGAAGAAGGGGGCTAGTGTATGACGTGGGTTGAGGAGGCTTCACTGGCGGAGGAGGTGGACGGCTCATACCGCCACCTTGCAGACTCATCGACGCAAACGAAGTCTGGATGGAAGGCGGTGAACGAGGTGGTGGCGGAACAGGAGGTTTGGTGTCACTTGGAGGAGAGAGAGGTGGTTTCGCTTGGGTTAGCCGTCGTTGAACCTCTGCTTGCCCAGCCAGCTTGTCGCGCTCAGCGCGTCGGTCTGACACGAACGACTTGACGTTGCGAGTGAGAGTCCCACTCAACTCCGTTAGTTGATTGTAGAATTGAAGCCCCTTCCTGTGCATATACGGATACAGGTGAGCACAAGTCAGTCAAACCGATCGATGGAATGAACCCACGTCAAACCATCTCGGACTTCCATGTAGCCCTCGCGTGCACGCGAGATCCGTCGCACGGCATCCTTCTTCCGTTTCTCTCGCTCCTCCCACTTCTTGGCGCCTTGACCACGTCCTACAATATCCCGCAGGCTCTTCCAAAGGCTCTGAATCTCCTGAAGAGCGATCTGCTGGTGGTGGACGGTAGCACCCAACCGTTGTTGATACGGTCTGAACTTCTCAAGTTCTGCTGCGAAGATCGAACCTTCCGCGCCCGTGTTACGGCGATTAAGGAGAAGAAGATGCGAAACGTCGTCTGCTTGGATCTAGAGAGATGTGAGCGATGTGAGCGATGTGAAAAGCCTGCGTGAAGAGTGAAGGTTACCTTTTCTTTGAGATCCTTGAGGACTTCATTCCGCTCGTATGCGATCTTCTTTATCCTTCCGAGGCGTTCTTCAATCTCGTTTGTGTATTGCCCAATCCGTGCACGTTCTGTCTCGTCGTGGGCTTCCGAGGAAACCTCTAAGTCGAGAAGACTCTCTGCACCACCACCACCTTGCGCACTTGCTCGGAAGAGCTCTTCCAGACTGGGTGATAGCAACAGCCCAATATCTCCCTTCACGGAGTCCCAGATTGCAAACACCTGTTGGTCCGAGCCCGCCGCTGCTTCGAGCGCGGTCAAATGAGATTTGAGATCTTGTCGCAAAGACTTGTTCAGAGACGCTGATGGTTCCTGTGTCCACAAATGGTCATACTTGACCCGCATCGCCTCGCATTCACTGGATTCGATCTCCAGGTCTCGCGAGATGGAGTCAAGTTCGGACCTGACACCATCCTTGAGGCGGGATAACTCTCGCACCAGCGCGTTCACGCTTTCTCTGTCCTCCATGACACCGATATCTTCCCGCCAGCGCCGGACTTCGAGAGGGATTTCCGCCTCACCACCGATCCCTCCCTCCGTCATGGCCTTGAATCGTCCAAGACCTTCCTGCACCCCCATAGCTTCCAGCGCACTGCGAACTTCCACCTCTGCACTCTCGGCATTCTCGACCTCCTTCCGAACCAACTTGGCTTTCTCCTCTGAGTACACACTGGCGCTCTCGTGTACACTGAGTGGAATGAGCTTGATGAAGATGTCCGGCCCAATGATCTTTTGCACCTCAGCGGCGCTATAGACTTCTTGAATAGTAATAGGAGTAGCGACCGGCATCTTATCGATGACAGGGAGGGCATCTGGAGAAGGAAGAACGGCGTTATAAATGAGGTCGTTGTCACGCTGCGCCTCGTTCTTGCGATCGGTGCAGACTTGAAGGTGGGATTTCGTACGCTCGAGGATGGATGGACCTGCGTCGGCGGGTAGAGTGGGTGATACGTGTGACCAGACTGCGGAGAAGGATTGGGCGGTGCGGTGACTTTCTTTCGCGAGTGTTTCTGCGAGGGTAAGCCGCACGAGAGAATCGCCGTGGATTCCTGCTTTGCTATCAACTTGCGCGCGATAGAACTGGGCGATAGAGCCGAAGAACTTGCACTTGATCTGACGGAAAGTGAGATGGATGCCCGAATCTTCCAACTGGATAGCGCACCTGCATGAGTGTCACCCAGTTGCGATCGAATATACCCTTGCCCATGAAATCCTTTACCTCCTCCGATAATGATGTATACATGGATGCAGCCTGGGAGGCGATCTTTGCCACGAGCGCGTTTGCTTTCTTCTCAGTGATACACTTCTCGAGAAAGACCTCCGTTGCCTGAGCGAGGATGATCCCAACCAAGAACTTGATCACCTCACGGCTGAGATCCGTCGAAGGCGCATGCAAGAAGTTCTCGTTAATATACGTGAGCATGCCTGCACACGTCCGGAAGTAGTGAAATGCGAGCTTCAAACCCTCTGGGTCTGACCGATTCTGGGACGCTGCGATGGCAGAGTGCGTGGCCGCAATCTGGAACAACACGGAGGCCTTCTCGTACGCGATAGACTGTTGAGTGGTCACTTTATTCGTGAACGCATCATGCCACGAGAAATTGACACGGATTTCCGAGAAACGCAGCTCGAGTAGCTCGAGTTGTCCAAAGTATTTGTACAACAGATCACGACCTGTGATTTGAATCAGAAACGGGTATTAGGGTGTATGAATGAACATACCGGTCATGTCGCTCCCAGCACCCTTGACGGCGTCTTGTCTACATCTCTGTAAGGCCTGACATTCCTGCGCATATGTGTCTGGTTTCTCGCCATATGACTTTGCGATTAGATTACGTATTGGTGTTGTCCAGTCGACCTCGTCTGTGGTCTTCTTGGGGATCGAAATCATTGGCGACTGATGCGACGACATCGTTCACTGCGATATTTCCTCTGTAAATTGTGAAGGAAATGGAAATGGTTAATGGACAACCTCGGTTGAGCTGCGCATATGGCTGTTAGGTCCGGCTAGTTGTGTTCAAGGTAACCTATGCAAGGTAGTGTTGATTCGTATTTGTTTCCGGCATCTCACACATTCGCCATGTCTCAACCGACCTCGAGCGAGAACATCGTCAGCCAAAAGGCAAGTTAAAATCTGTTAGTTGTCTTGTATTACTTGCTGAATTTAAGACTAGTACGACCGGTGTCGTAGGTTCTTGTGATTTGTGTGTCGTTAACTACTGAACCTATGAATTTCCATCCTCAGTGGCCGATCTCTTGGTCAAAACGTATGTCACTCCCGTCTCTCTTATACGTCTCAACTGACCCGGCGACAGTGGTGTAGGCTTTGGTGTCGGAGTGGTTGCCTCTGTCATCCTCTTCCGAAGTTTGTCACTCCCCGCTCACACAGCACACTCGATTCACTCATACCCACCCTTCTAGGACGCACTTGGCCCATTGCACTCTCAACAGGCTTCGGTATGGGAGCAGCTTATGCCGACTGCGACCGCTCATTCAACCCCGCACGTGTACCCGGCACCCGTATCATCACACAATCACAACTAGAGGAGACCACCAAGCAGTAGACTTTCGCGCTCACGTGCGTCGGATGGGAAAAGACTGTCATTCGACGACCAGGTCGGATAGAGGGACCATGTTTCAGTGTCATACATGCAGGTACATGCGATTTAGAAAAAGTCTCATCCTGTCCTTCACGTAAACATAGAGCGTTTCCACGTTGGCCGACTAAAAACTCATGATTCGTGAGGTTTAGACTCTCCGATTCCGCCCGCTGTTCTACCATGCACACCCTCGTGGGTTTCAGCTGCCTCAGTACCCGGTCGTGGCAAGGTTCTCCGGGGCTTTCCATTTACGAGGCGGTCAAACAACACGTCTGTGGGGAGCCCATGACCCGGGTAGTTAGATGTCTTCTAAGCAACGTGAATGAATCTGCTTTCAACGTACACGCAGTTCCACCGATGATAGGGACGGTGACGATGATTGTCCGAAGTCTCTGAGCTTGCGGATGTAGCTTAGCCATGGCGAGCGACAAGTGACTGTAATAAAGATGCGTGGGAACTCTAGTTTGCATCCTCGAATTGCTGGCAACACGATTCTTGAGAAAACTAAGCGATGGTCCACCTTGTCAAAGTTCAACGTAATCGCACTGAACAGCAGTTTGAGAAAAACCATAGTATATCGTTGCTGGAACTCGCTACCACAAACATGTTACAGAAAACCCTGTAAAAACGAAATGAAACCGTTCTAGAGACTAATAATCCTAGTCCCAAAATCAGCCACAGGATACGGAAGTCTCGGTCCAGGACAACACATGAACATCAACGACGTCGGAATCTGCAGGCGATGCGAAAGTGCCGCCACAGTTTGCGGATTGAATTCTTCTTCGACGAGCATCTAAAATGAGATGTACTTAGTCTGGCGTATTCCCCCATGCGAAAGAACCAAGTACCAGATCAACAGTAATTCCAGGGAATGCCTCGTCCAAAACTATGAAGTGGTCAGACGGCATAACTTCGACGAAACGAGCGTCACGTACTCTTTGCATTCGCCTCCATTTCCGATGGCACACCCCTCTTGCAGAAGTGGACTATCTTCAGACATGATGTCTCCTCGTTCCGCTGAACGTATAGGATCATATTGAATAACTGGTTAATCTAAATGTCCGAGTCGGCATCAGTCATCATCCTAGTAATTCCCAAGAACAACCCCATACCTCGTCAGTCCTTACCAACAAACACACGTCCCGCCGCTTAAGTTTCTTTATCGCACGAATCAAATCATCCCCCCAATTCCGTGTAAACCGCAGTCGGTGGAGAAGGGGGGATTGATCATACACCCAATATATCGATCGCAGAACAGCAACCTTGTTATCCGCAATCGAAAAGAGGACGACCAACACTAGGAAATAGAGCGCAAACCAGCTGAAAACAATCAACCCGGCGAATCACAACGACAAAGAAAAGAAACCCCACCCGGCGATCGTAGGATCGATCGCGATGTTGCCTGCAAAGACTATTATCGCCACCAAGACAGCCCCAACCACATACGGCATTGCACTTCGTGTGTGACGAGGAAGTCGTGGCCGCGAGATGCGCAGAAGGATCAGCGAGAGGGGGAAGAGCGACATGACAGCGAGCCATGTAACAGAAAACCTAGATGTGCGATGAGCGAAAACCATTGAAATATATTTCGTGATTCACTTACATCTTCGAGATGACAACGAGGTTCGCACCAGTGCTAGCGTAGATTGCACCGCTAAAGGTAACAAAGGATAGAATAGCAACATACAAAGCCTTGGTGTGCGGCAAAGTAGCTAGGAATGTGTGAGGGAGGATACGGTCATGAGCTAACTCAGCCAGAAGTTCGCAAGCACTTGTGATACCTAGACGGGGTGATGTTAGAGGTGGCACTATATGCGGAGTGTTGTCATACCAGTGAGAACTCCTGCACAAAGAACGATCACAGCGTCAACAGCGACCCAGATCCGCAACCAACGACCGGCTGCCTAATCCTCGAGTAGTCAGCACAGCCAGCAACAAGACGGGAGAAGTAATCAAACCCTCTGAGCTAGCAAACTAAGCACATTTTCTTGTGCCTGCACGTCCAGCGGAAGCAACGCTAACACAAACAGCATCATCGTAGGGGTCATAATCATAGTTGAAATATGAAGGTTGCGTAGAACGCTGGGATAAGTGCCAGGTCGGATCTTAGCTGCATATGCAGGAGAACCTGTAGCAATTTTCCGTTAGAAATACATCCCCGATGTTCAAAGGTACGTACATTCGAACCCAGTCAACCCAAGCATACCAATGCAGATGCCATTGAAAACTTGTCTGAGAATGGATCCAGGAGACGACAATCCTGCCTGTCCAGCAACCCAGTTCTCCTGAAGTTGAATACTGCCGATGGAACTCCATGCGACGATGGATGCAATTGCAAGGACCACCATCGTGACGAGCTTTGTACAAACAAGCTCAGTAACACATCAAATCAGCGGAATTAATGACCCACGTGAAGTGCTAGGACACCGCTTGCCACCCGTGCACTCTCCCTCAGCCCCATGAGGCTCACAGTAGTGAACAAAACGAATACGAGCAGAACGCACACATATAGAGGAAACGGCAGAGCAACCTCTGCGGCAAGACATGAGCTAGCGGTTGCAGCAGATACAACAGCAGTTGCTGCAAAATCAAGGAGGAGAAGCGCTGCCCCGACAAGTGCAACTGCCTTGGTTGATCCATTCAACCTGTCGTATTGAAATCACGTTAGAAATGCGGTGTTTCAAGTGGAATCGTACAGAATGCCTTACAAATAAGTGTAGGGGGCTCCGCTGATGGGAAGGGCTGAACCTAACTCTCCCATGATCGGACGCCAAAGAAACAGAGTTAATGTAGCAACGAACATGGAAATTGGCGAGCTGGATTTTTAAGGCCATGATGAGTTACGGGCAAGTAGATCAATACATCGACAACTCACTATACCCCAGATATAGCGAACACGCTAGGAACCGTGTAAAATACACCCCCCAATATATCATTGGCAGCCAGCGCACTGGCTGCAAACTGTCCTAACACGCTTTGATTCTGCAGCTCAGACAGCGTATTCTGACCATGCGAGAGATCATCTTGGGATAGGGTGATTCGAAAGATCGAGCCCCATCCGGCAAATTCAAAGTCGTTGGTGAGATTCAAAAAACGTGATGGAACCGTGTTAAACTTGGGTTTGCCTGATGAACGGGTTCGCTGGCGGCGAAAAACGATATCAAATTGCGGTGCATCCAACGTTGGTGGTTGGCTTGGAAGGCTGCTTGGAGTGCCTCTGGCATGTACTTGAGACACGGTCAGCACGCAAAGAATTGAGATACACGACGACGCGTACTGCTCGTCGAGGTACCTCCACAGCATGGTAGGCCCAAGCCAGTCTCAGTCATCGTCAGGGAGGGGGTGTCCATTGCGTTGCTCAAGTCAGACCCCCTATCCCGTTAGTACCGTACTTGTCGTTAGTGGCTCGTTTACGCGTTGGTGGTGAGGCGCTGAGAGCGCAGCGTGGACGTGTGGTGAACAGAAAGAAAGAAGAGAACGAAAAGAGTGGGATTAGAGCAGATTCTTTTTCGCGGAGGAAGTTGACGCGTCACACGCGACACGCGCCTAGCTACACATATGGCAATCAGCAATGGGCCATCTTTTACTTCACACCAAAGCTTCACTTTTACAAGTCCGTGATACAAATACAATTGGACAACAGGAACGAACCGATCGTCTAGTACCACCACCAATACACTACCGCAAAGGATCACTGCCTGAGCTGAGGTCGCTAACCACATAATAGCTAAAGAATAGTACTTTGAACGTGAGTGCGAGACCTGCATGCAGCGCAGCAACAACGATAATGAGAAGACGCGTAGCCTTGGCATCCGCCTTAGTCGTTTGTTAGCAAAAGAGAACAGAGTGAAGTCACTCGATCTGATGCTTACACTCGCAAGGATGGGGTAAACGTTCGCTGCGAGATAGTAGCCTGAAAGACCAAACGCAACGCCGACGAGAACCCAGCGGGTAATTGGCTCGGGTATTACGCACAGGACCTGTCGTACTGGTCAACACTGGAACACCCCTTCGCGATAAGGTAACTCACAGAGACGGGAATCCAAACAAACTGTGCATATCCCCAAATTCCAAGCGCATCCACGATGCCCCACTCCCCAACACCGAGGTACCTCAAGGCCAGCCAAAGTGCTAGCGGTACTCCAAAGCTGTACGTGTAAACAATCGTCGCGGCGAGGCCCAGCAGCCCAAAGTTGTAGTCATACTCCGTTCCTGGTGTGGATAGGTATTTGGAGATGCTGGCAGCGAGCGAGGAAGAGAGGAAAAGGCCAAGAACTAGCGTCGTAGAGACCCAGAAAGGTCCATATAGGTCAGAGCCAGAGGAGAGGGAAGTAAGGAAAGATGGTGAGAATGGGAGCAAGGTTGTGTAGCAGCGTTGTAGGACAGTGGAGGTGTCGACATCAAAATATGATTGATAGTAGTCAATTGTCCAAAAGCCGGAGGGTCCTTTTTGTGAAGCACCATGGTCGGCTAGATACCCTGCGCCACTATATTAGACGCGTCATATTGGAGCTCAAAGATCAACATACCTCTGTCAAGGTTGGGGGCGGCGGACTGTGTTCTACCGTTGGCTGGGGTGGTACCAAGGAATGCTGTAGGACGAGGAGTTAGAGAGAATCTATACGCGTATAACTTCCAGATACTTACACTTGAACTCGAGACCCTCGGGGCCTTCCTCGAGGTGCTACCAACGGGTCAATCACGAACAGGTAAAGGTTACTTTCATGTTCAACTTACCTCGTCTGCGTCCACGGCAATGTATGCCATCCTAATAGGTCAACGCCTCAGCGAGGTGGGGGTAGTTGGTGTAAATGGTAGGGTGTCCCTGTTTGGCTGCAACGTTGCCACGTGTCGAAAACATATCCCATTTTAGAAACCCTCTATTTCTGCTCAAAACATCCATCCAGATATCTCAGAAACATTCTTGAGGGGAGACACACCGACTACTGATCACCCAGCAGATCACGCCAAAATGGTGTAGATTCGTCTGCCCACACTGTCTCAAGGGAAGTGTGGCCACAAACGCAGAAGCGATAGTGCTAGCAGTGACCACCTTCAGAGCCCCACCCATGAACGATACTTCTGGATCTCCGCCGCATTCCTGTCAACCACACGCTGTGCCTCATCACCCCATACCTCCGCCGGCTTACGACGTCCTTCACCATTCCCAATACCAAGGCACTCCTTCGAGTGCTTTTCCGCCTCCGCGAACTCAAATACGACGCAATTCTCTGGAGTCAGAGGCTTCGTCGGGTCCCAGCGAAGAAGCTGCGGCCGTGCTGGTACGTTATGTGGTGGAACGATTGATCGCCCGAGGCATAAATCCTCGAATACGAGCGCAACATCATCCTCGTCAATTGGCAATTTGCTACGAGGCACGAGCATTAGGGCGCTGAACTGCAAAGATCGAAAGTGGATTCTACATACTTGATTTGCTCACCGACGAGCATGGACTCACGATGTAGAAGGTCTCTGAGGAGACGTTCGTACAGCTTTCTGCGATTTTTGATGGGTAGAGGGTTCAATATGGGCTTCCCTGCCAGCTCGCAGATCACGTAGGTGGCAATATACAAGCCAAACAGTGAAGGCAGGGGGCCTGCAAGACAAGGTGAGACGCATCGAGAGAAATAGCAGGATAAGTCACGTACCAATTACGGGAAGTATCCGAACTCTAAAGTCGTCGAACACACCCAATTCATTGACACTGCCCTTTTGGAACTCTTCTTCGGGTAATGGAAGCAGCTTGACGTCTCCGGGAACCTCTGTGGAGTAAACTACAGGGATACCCGATGAGACACCTTGTAGACGTAGTCTCCGTCTCACTGAGCGTGCCAGGGGGTCGTAGATGGTGTAGGATATATCACTAATTTGGACACGGGTGGGATCGCACTTGGCGCTAGCACCCATGGAAGAGAATACCTGCGAGGAGCGGCTGAGATGTAATCACAATCGATGTCCGGAGAATGAAGCACACCTTGATATTATGCTCATGGCAGTATTTAAGTAGATCAACTTTTGTCGTGATATTGTCTATGGCATCTGAGGGCGAGAAGCATCAAACTCGGCTTTGCTCCTGAGACGGCTCCTACTTACCTACAACCCAGTCAGCACCTTCTAGTAGCCTGCCTCCCTCTTCCTTCCTCCAGATCTCTACTCGACTATCCACCTCAACAAAGCGCGCGATCTGCTTCAAGGTCCGTTCTATACACCCAACCTTGGGAGTTCCAACGTCCGCAAGCGTGGCTGTTGCATGCCGGTTGAGGGACGACAATGTCACGTAGTCAAAGTCAATGAGCCGTATTTTCGACACCCCACTACATTGAAAACGCATTTCATGCTGAGTTAGCCAAAGTACCAAGACGGAAAGCATGCACTCTACGCACGAACGGACCAACATAACCGCGACCCAGCTACCGACGCCTCCGCAACCTACGATGACGACTGTGCCGGAACGGATACGTGCCATGCCTTCCTCATCAAAGAATGAGTAGTTCCGAGAGAGCTGTTCACGGATGAGGTTTTCATCGTAGCCACCAATACGGTTGACACGTATATATGTTTCTTCGGGTTCGGGCTCTTCAGGCATTTGGGGACCATTGCTTGAGGATTCTTTGAGAGAAGATATTGACCGAAGGACATCCTCGTTGAGGTCTCTTCGCCGTTCTTTGCGTCGGTACGCGTTATAGACAGTAAATAACGTAGAAGTAATCACGCAGGCTGAAACTGCGGTGAGGATCAGTTGAGTTCGATGGGATTGAGCGGAAATAACGTCCATGCCCGACGCCAACTGGAAGGGAAGCTGAGGGAAGTAACAATCGACTCCAGGTCTCCGGCTCTGTCACTGACTCATGTCCGAATTTATATACTTGCACATTGCTTGCATTTCGTTCAAGTCGTGTGATCGTACACTATGTCCTACGTGTCAATGTCGTCAGGTAGCTATTGTATCTGAAGGTAACCCAGAGTCCGGCTCCCATATATACCGATATAAGATAATCCATGCCAGTGTACAGATACAGTTTTGGTGATATTCCATTCTGTGTCGTCGCTTGCGATGATGTAAAGAGTGAGTGTATGCTAGTAGATGCTATAGGTCGTGTCCGTGGTTTAGGTCACGTAAAGGAGAGTGCGTCGTTGGGAGTTGATGATGCAGAGAGTGATGATGGCGCCGACCAGGACGCCAGTGATAATACAAGAGGCCGTTTCGACCAAGGAAGGGGATCGACGTTTCCGCAGCTTCGCGACTTCAGTTTCAGGTGACGGGGAGTCGACCGTATCAGTAGGGGAGCACTGCTCCTGGTGCTGTTTCTGTTCTTGATGGATGACTATAGTAGGAGCGAGAATGACCGTCATCGGTCGGGAATTATCTGAGGATTCCGCGGGCGGTGCAGCTGGAGTTACCTCCAGTGTCACAGAAGGTTCGGGAAGAGAAACTGGGGGAATAGGATCGATCGGAGCGGGATAATGGCAGGTAGTGATGGGAAGGGGTGGAGAGGGTGGAGGGGAAGGAAGTAGAACAACACTCTGCTCTTGGCTTTCGTCGCTCTCTTTGGCTGGATCAACGCAAGAAGCTACCTCAGCTTCTTCGTAGTCTTCTACAACGCGTTCGAGGTCCGTTACAACGCTTTTCAGTCTAAGAACTTCCTCGTCTGTTTCCCCCTTCTGCTTCTCTCGGACCTCCTCCGCGAGTGCTTGGATAAGCGATCTGATGACTGTCCACATCTCCAGATGGTCCCGCGACCACCACTGGGCGGGCCACTGTGCAATGATGAAAGCGAGAGTGCATGCCTTGTCAGTAGCAGAAGAGAAGTCGTTCATGACAGCCTTGTGGAACCACGGCCTTAGGAAGGCCATCGCCAAACGCACGGAGCCTCCGGTCGCATCGCGGAGGCGATGCTCGGCGGAGAGTTGCAGAAACTGGTCAGACATATCTTGGCAAAATTGGCGGAAGCTAGGTTTCCGATCCATGGTGTCCCAAGATAGATTGTCAAAGGGGGATGGCGAGGGCTTTGGATCGCAGCCTTGGCGTAGGAAGTAGGAAGGAAGTTTATCGATGAGCGAAAGAAGTGGGACGGAGGCGAGAACGGCTTGAGTGGGGATAGCTCCGTAAACAAGAATGTCTTGCGATTCAAGGGCATATCTATACCACTTCCAGTAATCCAAGTGTCTCCTATGGGAATT
This sequence comes from Chalciporus aff. trinitensis, assembly GCA_038089015.1. Lineage (NCBI taxonomy): Eukaryota > Fungi > Basidiomycota > Agaricomycetes > Boletales > Boletaceae > Chalciporus > Chalciporus aff. trinitensis. The sequence goes on from JBBPJZ010000204.1 coordinate 16,223, forward strand.
ACAATGAGTGAATACGAACAGGGGCATGCGATAGTATGTGGACGTACTCTCTGAGGGTTCCTTTCCGCAGCAATTCCAATGCGGTAGCCGCTCGGCCTGCGAGCATTCTGGAGTCTATGATTGCGATTTCGACGTCGTGTTTAAGGCCAACCCGGTAACGTCGGGTTGCCTCCCAGATCGCCCAGATGAAGCTAAAAGTGGTCGAGATGAAAGGAGACATGTGTCTCTGGGTCCAGTCCATGTACTCGGCGACGTCTTGGTAAGTACAGGTTGACGCAACCGACTCGGTGAGAGGGGATGAGGGGTGTTTTAGCTGCTCAGCAGCTCGCGTGAAACGCTCATTGAATTTCTGTCCTACGAAGTAGGGCTGAGCCTTGTCGAAGATTTGTGAGCGGGTCTTGGGAGTGTAGACGCGGAACAAGAAGGGGTTGTCTTGGATAAGGGAATCGAAAGAGGCCTCAGAACCGAAGCCGTACTGAGGGAGTGGACTCCCAGAGATGGGGCTCTGTAGCCCCTGAGGAAGGTGTTCACTGTCTTGGGGAGGGGTAGTGGTCATCGTCAGGAGAGAAAAAAGGCAAGGGTACTCGGACCAAGATCCTGGTCCGAGGTAGGGGTTTTTCTATCATCTAACTTACGCCTCATGTTCACCAGGTGTTATCACTGCCTATCCGAGCCATGGAGCGAGAGTGCCGGAGAACACGCGCCAGGAACGTGGGGTCCGTGCAAGCTGTCATGCATGACTGTCAGGCAGTGCCAGCTTGATCCCGGATTTCGGTGGGGCCTGGGCGGTATGGCAGGGCCAGAACTGGCGAGCTGTATGTCATGAGCGCATCGAGGTACATATGAGTCGGACGTATGTAGAGTACAGTATTACTTGTCGATGCGCAGGAAAGTCCCTAGAACACACACTTGTCAAGCAACCGCCAAATGTTCTGCTCACGCAACGAAGCTTACTCTTTGTCTCTCTTGTTCTTTTCAATTGAAGTCTGGTGACTCTGGTCTATTTGTAAATGTTCCTGCGAAATGAACTGTACCATTCATTCGGTCTGTCAAGCGTCATCCTGGGCCACAGGCACGTGTTGTCCTCGGAATGAAGGTTCCCTCATGGCGTAGAGCACTGCCTCCAGAGCTCCGTTCAGCATGGATCCGGTACATTGATAACCGATCTTGAGAGGACCCGTGCGTGGGGTACTGTAGTCTAGACCTTTATACTTACTCATACCCTTCCCCGCTCCTGGCAATGCGAACGGAGTCGCACATCCTCGGATCGGTCTACCGATAATCACACTTGTTCATTCGCCAGGAACTGGCCACTCTGAGCCATAGATCCACTTCCTATATCACTTGGCAAGCTGGCAAGCTTTCTTGGCCCTTATTCTTCAGCCAAGTAGCCAACCGGGGAAATTACTGAACTTTTCCGCGCTCAAGGTCGCCATGTCCTCGATAATCGGGATTGTGTTACTTGGCATCAGATCTTCGCGTCTCCTGCGATGGCGTGGGCTTAATATTTACTTGGTACCACTGGAGAAAACGAGAATCCCTAAGACCATTATGCTGAAAGTGGGGAAACTTTTGTCCTTCTTTGCAGGTTGCCGAGGTTTTTATCAAAGTCCAGGCTCTTTCCACAAGAAAAGAGTTTCGTAACCGGATTTTCCTTTGTGTCGGTGCAGCCAACATCTCTTCTTTTGGGGTGTTTATGTGGACACAATGATCTCTCGTGCAGTGTCTTGCCCTCTTAGTAGACCTTGGGAGCCTTGACACCAAGATCACCCACAGTGTCAGTGATCTCCGCTGAAAACGTCAAAGCCAAGTAATATCGGCAGACCTCGGAGGCGAGTACTTGGATGATAACTCCTTGGCAAATGGTCCTTATGTGCTAGATTACTTCAAACCCGCAGCATTCATAACACCAATCCGATTACCTCGACACTTTATTTACTCTAGGTTTTCTTGGCAACTAGCCGCAGTCGAATAAGCACCAAGCAAGTTTCGCTTCTTTGACTAAAAGCAAGATGTGTTGCCCCGTCCCAATCCCCGGATAGTTAGCGCCGCTGCATTTCCGAGGAAGGTGCTAGCTTTATGCCGATATCCAAGCTATGCGAAGTTTCTCAGAAGAACATGCCATCTCCTGTAGCATGCTCGGCGCGGAGAGAGTATTGTATAAATGTGAGGAGTTTTCACCTCGCATTCCCCGTGAATTGGGTTCGTTAACCATGTCCTCTCTGCCTCGTCGAAGTGCTACGGCTCTGCTTGACGTCACCGCCCGTAAATCCATCTCTACTCCCTTCAGCCACTCAGCCATCTCGTCCGCTGCCACTCTTTCAGTTGACGCATCCGACTCACCTAACGTGCCACAGATATTCGACATCTTCGATGCCCCTGTCATGTTGAAGAACTGGAACAACCGCGGCGGGTCCTCCAAGACAGTCGACCCTACGCGCATCTCATCCGAGAGAGGCCGCCTGCGTTCGAGGAACGTCTATAGCGATGCCATTGGCCTGCCGCAGTCTCTTCCGCCACCTGTTGTTTTCGATGGGCCAGCACATCCTGCACATATGTCACCCTCGACATTGCAAAAACGTCGTCTTGAACGTCAAAGCCCTGCTCGCCTTCCAAAAGAAGTTCGTGGTGCTTCCACCATATCGTTTAGTGCCTTGCCGTCAAAATCGGTACCATCATACCAGGTTTTCGATGGGCCATCACGAGTCACCCGTCACCAATATCCATCTTCGCGCAACGAGGCACGTAAGAGGTCTTTTAAACAGATCGCTCCCAGCTAAGGCGTAACTTCTCAGGGACATTCTATCTCATATGTTTCCTTGGCACTCTGTGTATCCAGCGCGCTTGGATGGCTCGTATTCAAAGATACCTTGAATTCCCTTGACCAAAACGACATCCCCTCCTTAGTCCCCATGGATCGCACATTGTCACCAGCCATCATGACGGTATTACCCATTTCGACTTTGTTCGAGGTTTCGTTTCTGAATAGGATTGACTGACAGACGAACCTTTCAAAAATTGATCGGTCTTAACTCTACTGTTTTCAGGCACCCTTTCAACAACGCACGCAGAACGCTTTCATCCGCACCAGCATTGTCCTCCTATTTTGCATGTTGTTTCGCATACCCAAAGTTTACCGTTTCATAGACTACTCAAGAAATTATTCTTATATATGCTAACTTACTCTTCCTCTGACCTTCGCCTGCTAGGTCACTCTGGGATACTTGTACTTTTATCTTTGGACCCACATACCAGCCGTTCTATCGCAATACCCTATGGCATCGCTATGTATTTTTGTTGCACTTTGTGAAGCAATTACTAGTATGCGACTGCATATTCGCACAGACCTTGGAGGTGAAAGAGTGGGGCGTACCCCTGTGCTTAACCCGGATTAGTAATTATACCCTCCTCCTGGCACATCCCGCCAGTGTATATCTCGCCGTTTGCTCGCGAAAGTTGAATCATTCGTTCATGTAGCAACTGATCATGATTGGGTGGGGATGGGTATCATGTATCTCGTCCCAGACTGTGGCTGCAAGGAGTCCTCAGTCAACTGAGCAAGTCGCTCCCGCCCCACAGAGCCTCGCATGCATGGGCCTCCAAACAGCTGTCAGGCGTTGGCATTACAAAGCCGAGTTGCTCATGGTGCTGACAGTGTCACTGTCAGAAAAGGCGGATTACTGGGCGAGAGCCGGTGGTCCTGTTTGACAAGTAAGCTCGATGCTGGCTGGCAGTGATGGAAGTGATGAACCCACCAGCTCAACTTGAGCTTTATGCATGAAATCCCGTCAAGCTGACGGGTTCCAGTCCAGGAAACCTCGGAACGACGGACTACCTCCATCCCTTTAAATTAACCCTCACCTGTCCCCGACTGACTGACTGAGAAGTTGGGCGTCAACATTCGTTTCCTGGGCCGAGTTCTGCGTTAGCTTCGAATCATCGTTCAAGACTGCTAGCCAAGAACCCGGTCCTATGCGTCACGGTAACTTGAAATACCTGTATGTGAGCATACTGTACTTGGCATTAGGGAGAAAGTGAAAACACCTGACACGAAGTGCGTGCATGTGGCACATGCGGATCTCTTCACGTCAACTCTTTCAAGGCAACTGCGATTAGAGGCCTGAATCTGCAGCCCATTGATGTGACTTAGATTACCGTAGTATTCGACCCATCTTTCGACGGTTTGTCGTCGCGGTGTGGACAGTCAAGGCCCAAGACTACTTGTTCGACCCTCCCAGGATACTTTCTCTGCTCTGGTCTCTGGATCCGAGCTCAAGATTTATGAGGAGCATGTACCGTAATCGGGACGCATCAAAGAATTCGAACCAGAAGGTCCAATAACAAAGTCACAAACACCCGACTAATGTGTTGTGATAGATCCGAACCACGTGCACCCACAGAACGTACCATCATCGATGCGGCTAGCGCCACTTTCTCAAGCAACTTCATCGCGGGGTCGCCTCCTTCCGCATCGATGTGACTGTGCGGCGGGAAGGAAGCTGATGCAGCTTCAAGTATTTACAACTTTCTCCATTGTCCAGGCTTCAAGTTTACGCCTAGCAGAACTGTTGGAGATATGTAATCTCGGCTATTTGTCTCTTCTAAATTGCCCAGGCTCAGCCTAGTCTCTTCTAGGAAACTACTTCGTGGAGTTTGTGCTGGGCACTGTGGGTAGTTGGCGCAGTGCACTTATAATTAACAGAACGTATACTCCGCGGTGCATGCGCCGCAAGCAGCCCCATGTCACTCAATTGGCGATGCGCCTTCAACAAGCTAATTGAGAACCATTTCTGGTTATCTGAAGCTCCGAGGTTAAAATCCGCGCAACCAGAACGGCGGATTGTGCGGCAGACGTTTCTGCCAAGATCATCTGCACGCGAATTTTACTCAATCTCGGTTGTTTTCTGTCAAATGGGGGAATTCGAGGGATCACAATCCATGTCACAATTCACGATGACATCCGTGTTCGGTTCCCCATTCTATATGAAAATGCCTCGAGGTCATCAGTTGCACGACACCTGCCTTTCTGTTTCTGCCACTACCTATTGTTGTAGGCCCATCGTTCACTCTACTTCGCCTAACTAGTTGACAGTTGGGACTTCGAGCCTATCCGTGGTGCATCATGAAGGTCTTCAGCACAATCTCTAATGTGGTTTACGATGCAGGTGTTTTTTCTTGGGACGTTCTCCTCACCCTAGGGAATCTCGTTTTGTTTAATCGCCCAGAGGGGAAAGTGACACCCGAAGGCCACCCTGGCTATGGTGGCTACTGGCCTGAGTACAAGCCACCGCAAGAGGGCGACAGTCGATGCTCTTGCCCAGCTCTCAACGCCATGGCTAACCATGGTATGTAGATCCGATTTCCCAGGTTTAACTTTCTACACTAACCCCTTCAGGTATCCTGCCCCGCAGTGGAAGGGGAATCAAGTTCACGGAAGTCACTCGCCAAATCCGGTCGACGTTCAACTTCGGCCCGGCATTCTGCTCCTTCGTGCCACACTATGCTGCTCGGATGCTCGACAGGAAGTATAGCAGTGACACATTCGACCTTGAAGACCTTGACTTACACAACGGCATTGAACATGACGCTTCCCTCACCCGTACGTAAATAATTCCTTGTCAGCAAGTGATCATCGACCAACCTCGTACTTTCATTCAGGGCTTGATGCTGCCTTGGAGCCTAAGCAAAGTACAAAGCACATCCCATACATCGAGGAGCTGCTCTCGTTCGCCACTGGAAAAGATGCCGAGGGAAAACCGCTTCTTACCATCAAAGACATGTCTCGGATCCTGGGAAAACGTCGTGCCGAATCGAAAGCAACCAACAAGGATTATTCGCTTAGCCTGTTCCACAAGATCTTCGGCAGCGCCAAGTGCGTCATTGTCGCTTCTTTCCTTGCTCTTCACTCACGCTCTCCTGTCATTTTTTTTTTAGTTCCTCGACCATGCTGGCCATTTTCGGAGGTCGGGTTGAGGATCTTCGGATTATTCTTTTGGAGGAGAGGCTACCAGAGGGCTGGGAGTCCCGAGTGCGCAAGCCGTACGGACTCACCATGTTCCACTTCAACTTTACTGTCCTCCCAGTGGAGTTCGGCGTCAACGAAGCTGAGTGGGCAGTCGATGCCGAGCCGGCTGAGGTGCCAGATCAAACCCAACAAAGCGCGTAATGAGATCGGGCACTACCCAATGTCCGTACGATGATCGTCCACAGTGCCACACACGTCCTTACGCTGTCTGGGATTTGATGCCCGGATTACGAATCTATGCATGCTTACGATTTGCAGACTCGGTGATTTTCATTGTTGATTACCATTGTCCATTCTATCTACTGTATTTTCCTGGATACGCCATTCTGACCGTATTGCATACTGTTCACGATCTATTTTTCCCTCGCTACTTGCTTGTGATAACGGCAGATCATGCCTAAAACTCGATGATTGAATTGTATTGGCTGTACATGCAGCTGTGCATCCAAGACTTTCAGTCTTACACACAGAAACTTTCACAGATCAGAACGAGCATTATTTACTGTACGTGCACTAGAACGAATACGTTTAATGTGGTAAGTATTAGGGTAGGTATTCAGACCAAAAACGACAAGAAAGCACTGGATCAAGTCCGTGCCAATTCTTTGCCCCTCTCCATGGAAGTTCCATCTATGCGATTTAGAACGTGCTGGATAGCCTTCCTCCACTCGCACTATCTGTGAGCCAGAACCAGTGATCGTTGACCACCTCGACTTGGGAGTACCCGCCCCCATGCGTTCCGAAGCTGGGCGGACCGTGAGCGTGATTGGTGCCTGCACCAGGACCGGGACGAGATTTAGAGAGAGTGAGATCGATGGTGAGAGTTTGTGGGAAAGGCAAAGGTTTCGTTGGCGTCGGCGTCGGAGACTAATCATTGATGACGGATCAGAATAAACTCGGTACCGATCAGAAGGCACCAATCGATACTCACCTCCCAGATCCGTCCCTCTCCAACGATCCGCCTGAGGAGTGGTGACTCGCGCATAAGCATGCGAACCGCCAAGGGTGAGAGGAGTTGCCCAACTCTATGACCCACATTGCGGTTCCCACCTGGGTTTCGTGCGTTACCGCCGTCACCGTCAGCGCCGCTACCAGCACCACGGGATGAGCTCCCTGACATGTCTGTACCATTCGTGTCGAGGATGAGCTCACGCAGGGTGCGTGTGCGCGAGAGGATCTCTGAGAGTACGCTAATCTCGGGGCGCACCGCCGATCCCGAACGTCCGCTGCTTCCACCAGTGCAACCCCGTCGAGGGTTCGCATTAGCAGCCACCGAGACCAGAGAGGCGAAGCTATTACCAATGACGATACCAAGCACTCGAAGCCCTTGGCAACGTTCGACGACCTCTTTGAGTGCAGTCGGGGACAGCTGGGGAAGATGGAGAATCGCGAGTGTTGGTGGGAGTGAGGAGATGATGGAAGGGTCGTTAGGATCGGGATCGGTGTTAGGATTGGGGGGCGGATTGGCAGGTCCTCCACCAGGTGGGTTTGCAGGGTTGTTGTTGTTGTTGTTGGCGTTCAGGTTACCAAAGGGAATGGGGAAGGGAAACCCGAAAAAGTTGGGTACGGGGTTGGGGTTGGGGTTGGGAGGATTGGCAGGTCCGCCCGCTCCTGTTGTCCCGTTTGGATTTGGGTTGCCGTTCTGATTGTCGTGATGAACTGGTGTGGTCAGGAGTGGTGGGTCAGCAGGTTGATTGTTTGCGTTTGGTCCATGTAGGTGTATCTGACCATGCCAAACGTGGAAGTTTGGACCGAATGCGCCACCTCCACCTCCGCCAGGGCCATTAGCACCAGGACCAGGACCAGGACCGCCTCCCCCAGTGTGGCTTTGTGGCCCATCTGTTGAATTGCGCTCCAATGATCCCTTTATTTCGCCGATCCAACCCCCGCATATGGCGAGAGCTTCTCTCGGGGATAAGCACATGATCATGCGGGAGATGAGAGATTTAAGCCCCGGATGTGACGCACGGATATCAAGGGATAGATGTGTGAGAGGTGGCATGGGGAAGTTGAAGAGGGGAAGCGAATTGTCTTGGGATGGCTAATAGGCAGTGTCAGAGATCAATCGAGAATAGCTGTTGTAAAGATGGATACCCACGAAAATGGTAAAAGACAACTCGCGGAGATCAGGAGTATGAGAGATGGCTTTGAGGACGACGTTGTGTGTTATCCGTGGGCAACCGATCAAGTGAAGACCACGAAGACGGGGGAGTTGTTGGAGGATGGTGTCGAGGACCGCGGCATCAATGTCTTGAGACATCTGCAATGAAATAGATGTAGTTAATGGAAAGCATGATGGAGGGGGTACTCACGTATATGGTGAGGTGAGATAGTGTCTTTTGCATGTTAGCGGACCACTTTGGCAATGCATCGATGACGTTCCATGAAGGGAAATCCAGAGAGAGGCTCTGAAGACCTGTCCGTTGCTGGAGGATGTTTACTTGTCTGGAGCCAAGCGAGGCGCATATCCTCATGTGGTGCAGCCTTTGTTTGTCGTTGAGGTAGGGAAGGAGAGAAGGTAAGATCTTTACAGAGCATGTGAAGCTCCGCAGGGTCGAGGCCGCACGAAGAGTACAGGTGAGGTCGTGCATGAAAGGGGGGCTGGGCTGATTGGAGGAGGGCGGGCAAGTGGGTGCAGCGTGTACGGCGATGTGCTTTACGTGTACGACGAGATGATTGTGCGCAGCGAGTGTCGCGAACGGAGACATGATATCTGGTGCTCGCTTTGCATGTTTCGAGGTGTACTCGATGTGTGCGTAGAGCGAGGGAATAACACCTGCAAGAAATGAGCGGCTTACCAGCGCCGACGCGACGAGATCGCTGCCATGCAAATAAGTGAAGATCAGCTCGAGCACGTCCAAATTCACGTTCATCGCCGAGCACAACGACGACGAACTGATTCACCGCGCCTAAATGTACTTTCTAAATCGGGGTAATTGGCCCCTGTGTGCTCACGTGAGGAGTGACGCACGGTCCACCTCGTCTTTTTCCCGTTTGGGAATAAACTCGATCATCTTGCTCGCCGTCGTACCCGTCCTCGAACACCCCTTACTCGTCGTTCTCTTCGGCGAGCTAAGCGTATATCCAGTCACCCACCACCCTGGACGCGTGCGAGCTTAGCTGGACATCATAATGTCTCACTCCGTCTCCCCGCTCGGCTCACTGTCCTCCCCGTCTCCCTCGCCCCCACCAAACCCCATTGACGAGTCCGAGCTATCAGAGCTCACGGACGACGACCACGACTCAAAGAAAGACAACGACAATAATCGCGCAGACACCGACCAGGATGGTCAAGACGGCGACCATAACCCGCTTCCCCGTTCCCTTACATCTACTGCGACTCCCTCCACCAACCCCAACCCAAGGCGCCGGACCAAAGTGATGACCAGGAATGTAGTTCCCCTTCCTCTATCGCAATGGAGCGATGCTGCAAGGGCTGCAAAGGCTGCATCCGACTCAAAGAACGACAACGACAATGATCGCTCAGACACCGACCAGGACAATAATCACTCAGACACCGACAAAGACAATAATCACTCAGACAGCGACCAGGATGGTCAGGACAGCGACCATAGCCCGCTTCCCCGCTCCCTTACATCTACTGCAGCTCCCTCTACCAACCCCAACCCAAGGCGCCGAACCAAAGTAATGACTAGGAATGCAGTTCCTCTTCCTCTATCGCAATGGAGCGACGCTGCAAGAGCTGCAAAGGCTGCATCTGCTAGCAAACGCAAGAAACGCGGTGGCCTCGTACCCGCCCCCATGTGGGACTGGGCATACAAGAACGGATCTTCAGGTTCTCCTGCTTCTACCCCCACTCCCGGTCAATTGTTGTCCCCTAAAACCAACCCGATCCCTGGTCCTGGTCCTAGTCGTCTCGCCGACACGGCATCAGACCCCAGGCTCGACCCCGCCTCTCGCACTAAATCAGCCAGCGCTACCCCTGACGCTGAAGAGGAAGAGGAGGAAGAACACCCAGCCCCGCCACGTGCCATGGAAGAGGAAGAGGGCGAGGAAGCAGACGCTCACAAGGATCGCTCCGACAAGGGTAAACGTCCGCTTCGTTCCGAAATACTTAAACGACCTCACAAAAGAGTAATCGTGCCAATGCCATTTGATCCAAGCAAAGCGCCACGCTCAAAGCGCGGGATCAAATGGATGCTACGTATAAACAAAGCGCAGAATGACAGAGTCATCAAGTCTTTGTGGGAAGAAGGTCTTAAGATCTACGACGCCAACGCCCCCTCGTCCGATGAGGAGGAAGAGGAAATTGGTGGGGACGATGTCGAGAGTGATGAAGAGGATGAAAATGACTCTGAGGCTTCGGATTCGGATGAAATGGACGTCGACGAGAATGAGGAGGAAGAATATCCCCCTGCTCGCCACTCCCCAACTCGTCCAAGCTTAATCACGAACCTGAAGCAAACATCTCCTCCCCCGACTTCAGCTGCAGACCCAGGTATCGATCAACTATCAGTCGCACCGTCAGTCCGTGCATCTGCGGAGCCAATTCCATCGCCTCTAGATGCAAACACCAATCGCGAAGTCATACCAGACGAAGATGTCGGCAACAACCACGATCCAGAAGCCCCCGACGATGAAGATGTCAATGCCGCTCCAGATGCCGATGTAGAAATTGATGCCGATGAAGATGACGCGCCACATGAAGAACCATCCCAGCCTGCTTCACCCACACCTCTTGCAGAACCGGAGCTAGAAGTAGAGGATGAAGATCCTGATCTACAACCGGCCCATCGGGCAGAAGCGCTCGACGTACTGGCAACGATCGAGCTCAAGTTCGCGTTATTGAGGGAGAAGGTTTATGTAGAGAAAATGGAGGGTTTGGCATGGGAGGAAGCTCTGGTCTGGGATGGTCAGCACACGTCTTTCACGCGTCATTCGGGTAATTTATGTCTCTAACACCTCTTACCCCCACAGGAACCCACCCCGAGCTTCATCACTTACAGAGTGAGCTTACAAAACGTCGCGACAAACGACTGATGCTCGCATCAAAGAAAAGGGCATACGAGATTGAAGCCGTGACAAAGAAGAGGACGGAAGAAGAAACATGGTGCTGGCAAAGCTGGGAGGTGAGTATATGCATGCTGATACGTTTTTCTGAACCCTCGGATACTGGGTGGCGCGTTTGCGACGTGTCCTACGCTCAATTTCTTTTATTTCTCTACGCGCATATAAGAATCGTCAATTGATTCCCGCGGTTGTACAGAACGCCCGCACTGAACTTCAGTCGGAGATGATCGCAGAGACGAACAGAAAGAGACGGAAGCTCGAAAGGGACAGAAGGACGATTGAGAGACCTCCTGGAGGTAGGTGTTGGCATGGATTTCATTCTACTCTCATTGAATTTGTTTCCTTCAGCTCGACGCATCCCCCACCCCATTTTAAACCCACCACCTGCACCCACCCTCCGGCAAATTGCAAACACCTTCCCACTCCCGTCTCATCTCTCCCGTCTCGCAACGAACAAAAAGTCGTCCTCACCAAGAGGTTTTGGCGTATCTCCCGGTCTCGTTGCATTTGGTGCGTTAACCATCTGTACCACTCCAAACGCCGTTGACATCATTCAATTCAATTCGGTCATTCAAAATTAGGTGGAGCTATGGCATATCCTGACCTGCCAACGCTCTCTCCCCACGAAATTGCGGCTGATCTCGAGTTTCTTTTCCAGCACCGGCGCATGGGATACGGGTTTGGCTTGGGGTTTGGCCCGCCAATGGGCGTTGGGTTGGGTTTTAATGGTGCCACATCAGGATTTGGACCCGGAGCTATCGGGCTCAGCGGGCCGGCGCCAAACCCTGGATTTGGAGTGAATGGCCTCGGAATAAGTGGCCCTATGGATGTGTATCCGCCTAATCCAGGTTCTGGTGTCCCTCCTAGCGGTAATCCTGCTCAAGTTGGCGGAGCAGGGGGGTCATTGGCACTTCCTGGTCCCGGGTCTTCTGCCCCACCACCTGCTGCACCTTCCCAGATCACGCAAGACTCCAGTGTTGGGAACTTATCTGGATCTGGTGCCTCAAATCCAGATGGGCCGTCATTTTCGCAACCTGCAATGGGGGTGTTTCAGGGGCCTCCCTCCACCGGTGGAGGTCCGACTGGTTATCCCCTTGGTCCAGGTGGAGGTGGAACGAGTATTGTGATTGGCCCAGGAGGAGCCACAAGCACACCGCCCCTGGGTCCAGCAGGGGCGCGGATATCGCGTTCTTTGGGCTTCATAGAGAGAGAACGCGAGATCCAGAAGGACAGGGAACGCGAGCCCCTCCAGCGGGATCGCGACATGAGGGAGCCCACTTCACGTGACCGGGAGTTGGCGGCACAGAGGGAGATGCGAGAGCGCGAGTTTATGCAGCGTGAAAGAGAAAGGGAACTTGGTTCGAGCATGGGACCGGGGTATCCGGCTTGGAATTCTAAGCCCGTTGGTGGAATGGACTGGGGTGTTGGAGATCCTCGGCGGAGGGAAGAGGAATTGCGTACGGAGAGGAGCGAACGAGACAGGTCACAGGCCCAACCGATTGTCCCTATCCCTACTCATCGTCACTTGCACCATCCTCATCCGCATGCACACACCCACCAAGTCCAACAGCAGCACTCTCTCCATGCCGCTCCCCATCCCCATCAGTCACATCCTTCGCATGCCCATCAATCGCATGCACATCAACACAGTCAACACCAACATTCTCATTCTCATCAACATACCCAACACCAGCACTCGGCACCCCACCCGCACCACCATGTTGCGCAGCACCATTATCATAGACACCATCATCACGTCGTGCATCATCATCATCCCTCTGGCCCTGGCTCTGATGGAGCCTCCCCGGTCCCCGGTCAAGGTCCGGGTCCCGGACCGGCTTCGGGAGTACAGACGATGGAAACCATTAATTTGTCTGGGAACCTTTCTTCGAAGTCCCATTGGAAGAGGGAAGAAGCCAAACTAGGAGGAAACAGCATACCTGGGAGTCGGCCTCCGTCCACCCATCCTCTTCCAGCCCCGCACAACTTTGATGAACGTGAGAGAGAAAGAGAG
>JBBPJZ010000205.1:0-29289 GCA_038089015.1 Chalciporus aff. trinitensis
AGGATTGTGTACCTGAACGGCGCCAAGTTCTCAACGCCATCTTTTGAGATAGTGGAGACAAAGGCTATGGGTCTAGGCACGATCCCACTGATCATCAACGTGTATAGCTTTCTGTGAACCAACGTGTGGTTAAGGTAATGCATGCAGATGAAGACTGGTTCCTTACGTGCGATCATGATCTGCGGTATCAATGATCTTCCATCCCTGTTTCTCGCCTTCCAACCATGCTTGACCTACAGGCGTGCTGTCAATTGGTTGACAATAAGACCAGGTCGGATTTGGTGGTTCCGTGAATTTGGAGTCGGAGCTGTGATCAAAAGGCGGTAGCGACATCCGGCAGACGACGAAAAGGAGGAAGAGAAGATGCACGAGTGGATGTAACTTTGTTGCTGGCCATTCTTATCTCCACCCCGGAATTTGCTGAGTGAGTGGGCCGGAGTGAAACTTGCTGAGTGAGCCAGTCTGAATTCAGACCATACATTCCCGCGGACTCGGAGCTGTTCGGCCACTGTGTATCGGCCATGTACCGACTAATGGATTATTGATACTAGATGTACCGCAAGATTTACCGTCGTCGTCGATGCAACGTTGAGTTTTGACTTGTGAGTTTTTTGTTTAGCTGAAAAATAAGAAAGCAGTCCATGGTTATACCGAATCATGCACCCATCTACGATAAACGGGTGAGCCTGAGCCGTGTGTCGTCGTTTGGGTGTCGTACGCTTAGTCTACGCTACCTCATGCAGCTTCTCGTCATCGATCATAATCAGTTGCTCAGTAACCTTAACGTTGCCGCTCATGGGCCGCTTTTGCACAGCAAGGGCGCGAGGTAGACCCTCATTACTGCACAGTGTCAATTGTCATTGCCTCTTAACTACTCTTTTCAGCTGCCACGCAGAGTGTCCCTCCTGCGCCACAGTCTGCACTCTGCCATGTTTTCGCGGGTCCCAGACCGATACATGACCCTGTGCTTCTTCATCACAATCTTGGCGCTCTTCAACGTGCGGGCTCATCGCGGTCCTAGGGTGAAGTAACGCGACGAATTTCGAATGATACGCCACAGAGCCGGCGAGCCATCCGGGTATAAGACAGTAGCGAACAGAATGGACCCGCACTCTTCCACCTTCATTGGTCCCTCTTCCTTCCTTCTCACTATCCTCAGCTCACCACAATGAGTGATGTTGTGGTGGATAACTCGCCTGCCTGGTACTCCACCATCCAAGCTATTCAGCTTGCTAATTGGTGTGATGGTCTGTCCCTTTCTACTATGACCGAGCGGAATGTAGCTCTAATTGCTTGCGTGGTGTCAGCTGCTGCCGTCGCTCTGGTTTGCTACGACTCTGGTATGTTTGTTTACGCGCACTCATTCAAGTTCATCCTTCTGACTGAAATACAGTCCTCATGTTTCCAAGAGAGGCAAGCCTTCATCCCTACGGTCAGAGTTCATTCTAATCGCTCAACCCATCTAGGTGCAATATATCTGGGTACGTTCTCGGAGGTCTGATCGCATCAAGGCCCCACGCTGACCATCGTATCGCCATTTTCAAGCAAAGACCATGGTCATTAATGTCGACGTTTTACGTCATTGTGAGTCAAACATGCCTTCATCTCCGTTCAATCACCTTCATAACTTCTCGCAGGCTCGCTACCTGGGGATAACTCTAGCTCTGTAAGTTACCCCCTATCTCTGATGAATCATGCAAGATTCTGAACATTGGCAGAGGGTTCTGGGCTTGTGAGTGTCAACGACGACAGAACAAATTTGTACCACTCACTCAAGTGTAAAGTCAATGCAAACATCTCAATGTCACCATCAGTGAGTGATCTCCCACAACGCCGATGACCATCAAATGAAAATTTTGCTACAGGCGTAGGCGATCATGTTCTTTCTGTAAACTCGTTAATCAGTGACGGATGGGTACTTTTGGAACGCAGATGTGAGTAGAGGTAGCCTTGAACCCGGCGTTGTACTCATGTAGTGTCCTGCAGGTGTCGCGGTGGACAGATTTATCAACTTTGCCGCTTTCGTGGCTGCGATAGTAGGCAACGGTCAGTCCAGCTGTACAGACTCAGAACTGCCTTCTAATACCATATATCCAGTCATCATGTGTATGCGGTTGTATGCCATGTACCTCGGATCGAGGGCGGTCCTCTTCATCTTGGTCGCAGCCATGTTAGGCAGAATCGGCCTCGGTCTGGCCGTCGCTGTTGTGATCTTTGGGCCCAACAGTGGCATCGGCGGTACGCCTTTCCTCGGGTTTTGTATGGCAAAAAAATGGCTGACCCCTTGTGCCCTGACCAGCTACCGAATTCATCCTCTCTGGGATCTACGTCTGCGGCCCGAGTGTCAACACAACAAGCTCACTCCCATTTGCATGGGACATCATGGCCATCGTCGTAAACTCCCTCTTGTTTTTCTTGGCTATCGGTCGGTTCATCAAGCACGCGTTTGACATGCGACGAATGTCGAAGAGCTGGAGAGTGAATGAACTGATGAAAGTGCTCGCGCGGGATAGTATTCTCTATTTCTTTCTGTGAGTACCCCGCTCGCGCGTTCCTGCGAGAATCTTTTCCTTGATGGTGTATATTCAGGAACTTGCTTGCGACGATCTTATTGATGATTGGTGTCTGGGGTGTGCCGAACAATGCAAGTATTCTCGTATCCAGATACTTCCCTCATGATTCCAGTTGACCTAACCAACGGTGACAGCCAACATTTTTTGCGATCATCTCTGCATACACCGAGAACGAAGCATCCGTGCTCATTCCTCGCTTAGTGATCAGTTTCCGAGAAAATTATGCGGAAGAAGATCATCGACGTGAAGGCGTGAATACAGCGAGACGGACGTTCCGGAGTACCAAGATGGAATTCAAGAGACGCGTGACGGATGATTTTGAGTTGCAAACTACAGATCAGTTGGACGCAGAGTTGGGTTCTAGTGCGTCTCCTGAGGTGGAAGAGGTGTCATGATGATCAAGATGGAGTGGGTTACTGGCATCGAGGGTTCCATCCACTATTATGAACATGGGTATTGGGATGACTATGGATGACGTTATAACAACAGTAATATCGCATACACCTCACTCCCAAACACCGATCGAGATGCGATCTACACCATAGAATCGGTCTACCTCGAGTTCAACCCGCCGCCTGGGCCCGCTCCAGCCTTTTGTCGACAGCAACGGGACGCCCATGTGTCGAATGCGACAAATCAGAGAGCCTGTTCTCTCGCATCTTCGTCAGGACTCGAACAAGCATCGTCGGAGTGACATGGTCGGAACCATCCCCTTTCTTCGGCTCATCCGTGACTTCAGCGGGGGTCCCCACACGACTATGGCTTCCGCTGCGACTCCCCGACAGTGTCCGCTTACAACTACCTTGAGTTGTCGATGAAAACGGTGAACCGGGCTGCGTCTGGGTGGAAGTCTGTCCTTGAAAAGCGCTCCGTGAGGACTCGTTCGAATCAACGTCTTCCCGGTACCGTTCCCACGTAGAGTACAACGATATCATCTCTTGTGCAATAGTTGCAACTAATGACATGGAGACGTTTAGACCTGCGAAGAAGCCGATGATGTCCTGTTGGATTTTCTTCGACTCTGTGGATGAAATAGAGGCTTGGCGAGATGATCGTCGAAGGGGGTTCGTTTGTGTCTCGGTGGGGATGCTCGAGGTCTTATGTTGCAAAATTTCTTTCGTCGGGCGGTGAAGAACGAGCGTCAGGTAGAGTGCGGTGATGGCGACTAAATGGGGAGGATATAACAAACATAGGTCTGATCGGTAGGTATCATTGATGACAGACCTGAGTCTCGTTGCTAAGATGACATCGTAGAGGTAGAATTGGAAGTGGGATACGCACCACGCCACTTGTAACGCATCGTTGCTCAACTCGAGTTGTCCATCGCCTGTTCCCCAATATCGTGGACCATCGTCTATCCCTGCGCCCACTTCACCCGCTTCAGTCATCGACTCGTTCGAGCTTTCCTTCTTGCAGAGTGCGACGAGGGTTCGATAGGGATGGAACACGGTGAGGTCACATTCCAAATCGGCCACGAGATAAAACTCCATCTCCGCAAGTTTGGAGTTATCAGACGGGAAAGATTTCACCCCGTATGGCTGCTCTGCAAGGTGATACGTCAGACTTGCGAGGTGGAGGTATCTATAGGAAACCACGCACGACTAAAGAAAATCCTAGCTTCGGCGACGACGTTCTTGATGTGCACGGGCGACTCTTCTGCCTTTCCAGCGACATAACAGCAAGCAGCGATGACGATGAACGGGTCGGTTTCACAGTACGAGTTCTTGATGTAGAATCTCCGGAAGAATACGATCGCCGTTGCAATAACACGCTGACGAAAATTGAGCTTCTTTCCCAGTTTCGTGATCACTGTTCAGGTGCATGTCAAGTTAGCTTGGCTGGGAAGCACACGAACACGGCTTACCATTGGCGAAGAAAATGGAGAAATAGGTCAAGTATTCGGGGTCATCGAGGTATTGCAGGTCATCTGCTCGAGCTTGTCTCAAGGTTGCACGGTCAACCAACCATCGCTTGCTAATACGGTCCCGTGAGCTAGGTTCTATGTGAGGACTTTGCCCAAGTAGCGCACTAGTGTGAACTTGCCCAGAAATCAGTGGCCATGAATTTGGGCGGTAATAAGGCTGACGGGAGGAATACGGGGCGATGGAAGGATCGAGCTGAGAGGCCTAGGAGTTTTCAGTCCAAGTTGAATGAACATGTTTATTTTCTCTATCAAAAAAACAACTCCAAAAACAACTTCGCACGACTCTTTGAATCAACTAACTTGGGCCCAGTGCAGTAGAACTTCGAAACGATGTTCTAGCTGCTGAAAAATGGAGAAAAGCCTGACAGACTACCAAAGACCATGAGTCCAAAAACTCTCTGGCGGGGAGTCGAACCCCGCTCTCCCGCGGTCCGTTCTACTGAACTTGACAGGCGGGTGTACTATCCGATATACTACCAGAGATGGAGAGTAAACCCCCTGAAATCCTCACTTCCACGACCGCGGCAAGGTGGCAAATAATGGCATAAGAGAACGAGATTGTCTCGCAAGAAAAAATGCTACGATCTAGGCCGAGTTACTGGTGACACGAACATCACTCGAGGGAGATCGGATACATGAATGGTGCTGCGTCAGAGCTTGCAAGTGTCGACCGGAACCATTAGTTTGTGCAGAACGTCAAGGAGTGCCTTTCCAAGCTTCGCCGGGACCTGTTGAGGTATCTATGAAGTGGGAGTTGCTCAGCAATCTGCGAGGAATGATTTACTCGAATATCAACACACCAAATGCCCTACGCCTTGGATTCGACTGATGACCTCGAAACGTCTGCCTGAAGTGGGAGCCACCAGGTCATCCTGTATATCACGGGGTCTGCAACAGATTACTCTTCTCATCGGAGACGTCGGTGAGGCAGACGCTCACATGTAGTCATTTTTTTCACCAAATATCACGCCGACTGGTATCAGAGTGCATAGATGGGTCAGGGATCTGAGACCCTTATCAGGGCCCGTCAAGTCCCGATACATGGTCTAGGAATTTCGTTCGGATGACTCATGAGACTTGAAATCTTTCTGAAGAGGGTGCACTCACAACTTCCTCTTCCCGAGAGCATGCCAACGTCACAGTGCAGGAGGGGGTTAGCACTTCCCCCAATGCCCGGACAGGTCTCAGTCCATGTCGCTACACAGCAGTAGTCAAACGAGCGCAACCCTGTTTGGAGGACGAAGTATTACCACATAGATGTCCAAGACATCTGGATCCCAACGTATCCTCCTGCGAAGGTAATTTGCTGCGTCTTCACGAGTGGGCCATACATTACGTCTCTCATAAGCGCTTTTGATAAGGTTTGCCTTGAGGCCATGCAAGCTTTCTATCCCTCTTGGACTGAGTAGAGGCTCGATCACCACCAAAGCGGAGAATTTGAACGTGGGCGCGAGCGTGGGCAATATAGCTCTATTGATGGGGTTAAAAATCGAGAGTGAACATAACGATATCAGACGAACATGCTCACGGCTCCCAATGAATGGCCAACTCCGACTAATTTCTGGTTCCCGAAGTCGACTGAGGTAGATAGGGTGGGAGCACGTAACATGAAGCGGTGGACTGCCTCTGCGTATCTTTCGCAACCAACTTGACGGGACCGGACATTAGCATAAGCCGAGTGAACTCATTGCGCACACTTACATGCACGATAGAACGGGGGACGTCGAAGTGCGAGATCATTCAGTGCAGCCGACTCCCCATGATTGGGGCATTCGATGACCCATGCACACCTGAATTTCACCTTTGTGCGATGCCCCGAGTTGCGTTGGATGTTGTCGAAGAAATGCTGCAGGGTGGGCTCCCAAGTTTCCTTGTGAAAGCTGGTAGAGTGGAGAACGATGAGTGTGAATGCGTCCACATCGTCCAAGCTGGCCTCCAGTGCTGGGTGCCAATACTGCTTGGCAGTAATATAGAGTGGATAGTCAACGTCTGGCTCAAGAACGAACTGACGATGGCACAGCATAGGTTAGTCGTACAGCAAGAAAGAGACGAAATGGCACCATACTGAATCTACCGGTCATTGTTGTGTGCGAGACCCGGTGACCGGTAAATAAGAAACTTTTGTGGTCGAATGGCGCTTATGCCACGTGAGAGCCATGCGGCGTACCAGACGACTACAACTACCACTAGTAGCCATAGCCAACTAGCTGCTGCTACCGCCGTCAACTTGTTGACCGTGATGATCAGGCGTTGTGTTGGAACTTTGTATGAACCTCGCTTAGGTGAAACTTGTCAGATCCCGTCAACGTCAATTGATTGATTTATCACTCTGACTTCTTCGCGAGGTTTTTATGTTTTGGTCCACTTTCTCGTTAGTCACTCGCTAACACATACCCTTAGCGTGTGGCTGCTTCATAAGATGTCCACTCGCTCGAGTATAAAGCATCTATTACCACCATCATCCGTACAAAATGTAGATAACCTCCCCTCAAACTGCCTCTCGCTTCCGAGGTGTTGCACGGAGGATGTCGTCCACCCTATGCGCCCGAATGAGTAGGGTAACAAACAAGAGTGTAGTATACGCACCGGATGATCATCTCCGCAGCTTCGCTAGCACTGAGAACAACTTGCCGTTTCAGCTTATAACTCTCCGTGATCCCGAGGGCTTTCATCGAGCCAATCGTACCCTCGTCCATGTCTGTTAGGCAG
Organism: Chalciporus aff. trinitensis; assembly: GCA_038089015.1. Taxonomy (NCBI): domain Eukaryota; kingdom Fungi; phylum Basidiomycota; class Agaricomycetes; order Boletales; family Boletaceae; genus Chalciporus; species Chalciporus aff. trinitensis. The sequence goes on from JBBPJZ010000205.1 coordinate 7,207, forward strand.
GCTTCGATCAGCAATAAAACAAAGCCGAAGTGAAACCGCCTACCAAGCCCTGCATCTGACTGGCCATCGTAGTGGGCTGCTCTGAGGTGTGCGATGAGATCGCTGGAGTCGTAGCCAGCGTTGTCAGCCAGAATGGTCGGAATTTGCCTTAGAGCCCGTCCAAACGCCTCCGCTGCTATGGCTTTCTTTCCTTTTACCTTCCGAGCGGCCTCTTCGACCGAACAGCTCATCAACATCTCTGAGCAGCCACCACCGAGAACGACACGCGTTTCCTTCACCGTTTGAGATAGTACGGAGAGAGCATCATGCAGTGAACGTTCAGCTTCATCGACCATCTGGTTCGTGGATCCACGCAGCACAACAGTGCATGCTTCACCAGCGGCGACACCAGAGAATTTGATAAGCTACGAAAATGTGTCAGGGATGGGGACGCACTATCACCAGATTCATACCTTGTCCTCTCCAATGATGATCTCTTCGATCAACTCACACCTTCCAAGTTTCACAAGATCCGGCCGATCGAACGTACTTGCGATCTCACCACCAGTGACAAGGGATAGTCGTTCTACGCCCTCAAAGTCAGCGTGCTCGATGACCATGATACCTTTTTCTGCGAGGAGGGATTCGGGATAGTTGTATATGAGTTGTCGGTTGACGAAACAATTGATGCCATGGGCTGCGATGGCCTCGACTTTGGCCTTCATCTTTTCTCGCTCTGCTCGCTCGAGTTCGGCGAGTTTGCCCGTCGAATCAACTTTTACGCGTGCACCAAAGACTTTGATTTTATCGGTATCCATAGCTGATGTCATGGTTCAGAGACGGCGCAGTAAGACGAAAGATGATAACTGACATGTGTTGGCGATCAGAATATTGACATTCTCCATCCGCTTCGGAGAGTTGACCGCGATCGTTTTGTCGAGGATGAAGCCTTGACTTATCGTTATATTTGCGCGGTTCGTAAATTGTGGATCACTCTACCTTCGTCAAGATAAGAGTCAGTTAGCTTGCCACCAACTTTTTTGATGATTTGAATGTGTTCGAGATCGGTCGAGCCCTGGGATGACGATGATCAGGGGATGCGTAACAAATCTCGGAAGATTGCTGTACCTTTAACCGGAGCACGGCATCAACAGCGAGGTTTGCAAAGTAGTCTTTGTCCTGCGACAGAACCTTGGACGATAGGGTAGTCCTCGCAATGTTGAACAAGTCATGACGGAACTGTGTAGAATCGGAGCTAGGAAAGCACGATAGCATCAGCCGCCAGTAATCGCGTTCAGAATACGGAGACGTACGCGTGATCAACTGCAGCCTTCTCCAGTGCCTCCAATGCTGCCTTGCTCGCAATCCGGTACCCCTCGATGATCGTTTGAGGATGGATTTTCATCGCAATCAACTTTTCCGCCTCTCTCAACAACTCTGAAGCCAACACACAAACGCTCGTCGTCCCATCTCCAACCTCGTCATCTTGGACTTTCGAGATGTTCACGAGGATCTTGGCTGCCGCGTTGTCGAGTTGGATCGATTTGAGGATCGTAGCACCGTCGTTTGTCACGCTAATGTCTCCCGTTGAGGTAGATTGGAGAATTTTGTTCATACCCTTGGGCCCGAGTGTTGATTTCACGAGGTCACCGACAGCGAGGGCCCCGACGAAGGAGGAGAGACGCGCATTTTCAGCCTTTTCTTCCGTCGCCTGCGAATAAGGGCGTCAGAATCTAAGACGGATATGCGATCTAAAGAATGATTACTTCGTCACCGAAAATTTGCATGGACATCGTCGAGAAGTGGTTAACGCGTACGTGAAGGAGACTACCAGTGATCAGATCCTAGGTCTTGCATTTAGCTTACGTAAGTAGACTTGGGCTACTGGACTCGAACACATATGCGACCCTATTGCTACGATCAAGAAATCATCTACATGTGCCATCTTACCGCATTCTATTGGTGACCACTTCTATCGGTTTACCTGCACCTTCTTCGGTTCTACCAGCATTCTCAGGGCAGGGGACATGTCTTCTCTTTGGTTCATGTATTTTTAGGCACTTCACCCCGTCCTACACGCGGTCAGTGAGAGCCTTCGTGGGTTTTAACGAGCACGACAAGGACTAGTGGTCACATTCATTCCGAGCCCTACCTCTGCTCCTCTGAGATGCGTCTCATCTTCAGTAACTCGTACTACAAGAACACGGACCTATCAGATGAGGAAGGCAAGAAGCTCTACACCATATCTACCCCACAAGGACGGAAGCAAGTAACGACTATCACCAAATTTCACGACGGAACAAGAGCACCTGAGGAGATGTGCGTCATCGAATGGCACAAGGTGAAAAGGACAAGGATTCAGTTCGGGGGGCAGGAGGTAGAAGCGGACGCCATCCTGTATAAACGACCATTCTCTTGGTGCGATCGTGCCTCATTCCAGCCTGCGGCTTTGATCATTCTTCGCTCATCGACAGATTTCGTTAGGGGACGCTACTTCACTGGCCCAGATGGCCGCACGTATAAGTGGAAGGTTGGATTCCGCTATTGTTGGGTAAGGTGATCCCTCCCTTTCCGTTCCGTGACAACCCCGAATTACTGTCAAGAGTCACGGGGTCAGCTAATGCTTTCCCTTCTCCAGCTCAAGGATGACACCAAGCATTCAAGAACGCACCTCGCCAAGTTTCACAAGCAGAATCTTGGGATCAGAAAACCGACCCACCCACCATTCCTTGAGATCGCCCCAGAGGTAGAACATATCCTCGACTATATCATTATGACGTACATCTACATGGAGAGAATTCGTCTGGACATTGAGGATGAGAGGCCCAATTTATAGGCAGAGACATGGGTAGACATTACAAGGACCAATGGACGATGGACAACGGACAGTATTTGGACAATATTGATTCAATCGCCTGGGAGCTGTTTCCGCTAAGATGGTCGCTGATGAAGGCTGTGCATTGGTCTGATGGCGTAGTTGGTTATCGCATCTGTCTAACACACAGAAGGTCTCCTGTTCGAGCCAGGGTCAGATCATATGTTTTTCTTTTTCGACTTCTGATTGTCCTCGATGAATACAGGTTAGACAACCATTTTTTGGATGAAATGAGTCTCTTACTGTACATGATATGTTACAACAGACAACATAGAACAGATGTGTACACAATACAATCCTTCCCAGTGCCCTATTCGAAGACGATAACTATATCCACACCTTTTTGCTCTAGCCAGTTTTTCCACATGTCACTATATTTCGTCGTCGCCTTTCCTTTCCGCGTTCCTTTCCGTTTCGAGAGAAAGACGTGATCGTCGGGTACCAGCTTTGCCATGCGCTGAATTTCCCGAAGATCTCGGTTGGAGTAGTATTTCATCTGTACCGCTGCTTGAGCGAGTGTTGGATGACTCTGAAGAAGAAAAGTGGACAGTTGTACCCTCTATTAGATATAGAAGACCAAAGTCAGGCTTACCGAGTCCGGAAAGACCATTCGGTGCCATTTGCAAAACGTTCTGGGAGAGATCCAACCCTCCCGAGCATCTACATCCGCATCTCTCGACTTGCGATTACCGCCACGGTAAAGTGGAAGGAGCCGTGGTGTGTAGTATGTCACCAACGAGACAAGCGTACTCTCGTGTGATGTTGGCGATGTACATGATGGCATGACGGACATTGCACTGTCCCCGCTGTAGAGACGGCGCCGATATCGGCCTGCCACACGCCAGTATTTTGCTTCCGCACGTGGGGTGGCGTAAGTGTCATAACTCCGGGTTTGTCCTTCACCTCGGGTAAATGTTTGCCACCACGGAATCGGTATTTTGACATGAATCCGAACACGGAGACACGTGGTATTGAAAGCTCGGAGAAAGGTATCGAAGAGGGTGCTTAAAAGAGGGATGCTTCTCGAGCTGTATGGTTTTACAAGGGCGTTTCCAAGGGAGGTGGCGGGCGCAGAGACGGACGCCGATGAAGCGCAGCCAACAATGGGGAGACCGACGAAGACGATGAGAGCGGCGAGTATTGGAGTGGGTTTACGAAAAGTTGTGAAGTGCTAAAAGAAGAGCAGAAAAGATTGAAACGATAAGCCAACTGGAGGAGTGCCAACATATAACCGTGGGCTTACCCGTATCTGAAAGGCTATGGTTCGTTCGACGAGATACTCGAGTCCTGGCATTGTCAATCGAATAGGTGTGACTTGGAAGATGGAGACAGGGTAAAAGAACGGAAGAAGAAGAGAAGAAGCAGTCGCGCAAAACTGGGGGAGTCTACCTGAGTGCGGGGAAGGATATGATCCAAGCGGCGCGAAGGAGGGAGCTGTACGTCAGACCGAATAAAGCTTGGGGTAGAAAACGTATTCCCGCCACCCACCGCCCTGAGGGTCTTTGGTGGAACAAGGTTCGGAACGACTCCTGTAGAACATACAGCACGTGTCAACCCCCGAGACATGGCTTGTTGTGCTGGTCCGGAACTTGTATTGTTATTCCTGACATGCTGAGAGACCAGTGTGGGTCGAGGGTCATGAGAAGGTTGTCCAATGCCAACTTCAACGTCCAACCCCGTGTAACTCCAGTTGGGATTCGTAAAAGCTGCGATTGAAGTGATAACGGGAGCGGATAAAGTCACGATCAACGCCAGGCGAGTTTATGCACCCAAAGGGCTTCCATTCCAACGAACTGAAGACAACGTGTATCAGGTGAAGACAGGCTAAGATAGGACACCAATCTGAACTGGGTGATTATCAGATGGATTAGATGCGCATGTACTCTCAAAATCTCAATGTTCCTCACCTGTCAGGCAGAGGCAGCTGGGGCGTCCGAGTGGAAAAGTTGAAACAAAAGCAGTGGGTGTCGCCTTTAGCGTGAGTAAAATGCCGCGAATTCGGATCTGGTGACCCTGGACGTGCGGGCTGGGCCCACTCGACCAACAAGGACCTGGCAAACTTTGCAGTACAAGGGCTCGAGGGACAATAGCAATACCCCCAATTTGAAGCACGACCCTTGAGCGGTAGGAAATTCGACGGACCAACATGCTGAGCGAGTTGATCCTATGGGCAACCCCAGGCTGCTGGCAGTCCAAGTTCCAAGTTAACCGAGAGTGCGATTGGTGTCCAGGGTAGATGATCCTAACATCCCCACTGCTCGTCACGATCTCAACGTTGAATTGGCACTGAACACAGCGCAGCGTGCATACGTTCCCCTAGACGCTGCTGCTATGGGAACATGTCTTTGTCTTTGTTCTACCATTTTGACCGCTGGCAGTTCGGAACCGACTGTGCATGTGAGTTGCGAAGGACTGCGCGTTTTGGCACGAAATCATCTCCGGCTCAGAGCACAGAGCTGGAGTTTCAAGTACATTGATCACATTGATCACAGCGCTCGTTCGGGGTTAACTTGATTAGCCATCAAATGACTCGAACCCGGCGTTTCAAACTTGGCAAGTCTCATCCACCAAGAATTCAAAGTCTCTGGGGTTGACTTCATGAAGTTCCTTGTAGAGATAAAGCATCGACTCTGAACTGCAATATGATCAGTGCCTCGCTAAGCGCACAGTGCCATCATCAAGCTAGAATTAATGGGTGTGCAGATCTCGTAGTCAAGGTATTGCTGGTTGTCGACGACTACATCAACGCCTTCTGACCAATCAGAAACATTCTATTCTTTTCCTCCGACACCACTGTCGCAGAATAGCAAGTTGGTAACCTTTGACCGATGGTGCCAAGACTGATCATCGCGGCTTCGAACACCGGGGCATTAGTGACTCGGTAAGGTATATCCGCGACATGACTCCGTCCTCGTTCTGTGCCTCATACGCCGCCGGGAGAAGTCGGTAGCAGATATACGATTGACCTCGTTCAAGTTGGTCACGGTGGCTTCGTCAGGCCGTCCCCGATACGAGTGTTCGCGGGCCATAGCTTGCTGTGCTGCTGTGATCTAGTGCCCGGACACGTATATAGGCCTCGACCATTGCATCACCCTCTCCTACCATGGTTTACCCTTATCTCCTCTCCAAGTTTCAGCTCGCCTATCAATCTGCTACTAGTAGTAACTCCTCCGTCATGTGTGCAGAATCCGTTGAACTTTCCAGCTGGACTAGGACGATATCTGTAAGCAACACCATTTAGTCCTATGGCGTGCATTGACACATCGACCAGATCAGAGCATGCTCAACGTTAGCCCCTCGCGATCATCTCGCTCCCTTAGACGAGAGAATAGCACGCTCGCCATGCATGCAGCGGATGCACCTGATTACAAGCGCACTGCGATCCCAGAGTGACTCAAATACTCTTTGGAGTAGATCTTTGGCCCGAGCGTGTTCTCTGTTCGGTCTTTTACCATGGGCCGTCTGCTTCTTTGTGAGTGCCTCCGCCTTTAATGTGCTTAGGAGGCGTTGTCGCTGATCAAGATGCGCAGTTTTGCCCCCTTATCGCGGATGTTATAGCAATTCTCCACATAATATGTCGCTCGCCATCTATATCTATGAACTTCGCAGCTTTAATTGTCTATTTCGCGCGGCGTCGCCTGATGAATGTCATATCCATAGGATGTGAGTCTTTCCTGAGCCGTCAAATGATGACTATATGCCCATCTTTGAGCAGCGGATCGTTTCCGCTGTCTTCTTTTGCCGCCATAACATTCTGTGATAGGGAACATTAACTTGTTGATAACTGCACGGATTCCTCAACAATGATATATCATTAGGTGAGTTGTTAAATGTTTTCTAACATCGCAGTCTAACCTTTCTTCGTCGCACCCCTTAGTTTTAAAGATTTTAGTTGTATAGCCCGCTATTCGACACTGAAAGATTCTGTTGAATTTAATATCTATTGTTTATTCTATGCTTTAGCATTGAGGAACTCACCGATAGCCAATCACCAGTCATCGTTTCGTTTACAATCCCCTGGTCAATCCCACAACGTCAGCAGCTGGTGTAGTCCATTTTTAATCCTCTTACAAACTGTTCTCAAATTCCCAAATGACATCATTAGTGCCGTATGAACAAGGTAACTATCGGCATACCTTCAAGTTGCCTCACGTCAGTGTGTGGTGTGTGCGGCACAGCTTGCCATCCCGCCCACAGGAAGTACAGCCTTGTACAGCTATATGACGGGTGCGGCTTCAAGTGTATCCGGAGCCACAGAACGGTAAGTATCTGGGTGGTAAAGTACGTGATGGACCAAACGTATGAATGTGGCCAGTGTGACGGATCCTTGCCCCTTCCCGTCTTAGCAGTGCAGCTCTTTGTTCCCTAACCGTTCCAACAAGGTAGAGCCATACATCAGAGGAACAGGACTTGGGCTGTCAGCATCAGAATCGGCCTGATGATCTCGGTAGACGTAAGTAAGGATGTCGCTGAAAATGTGTTTCCGAAGGACGCTGGGAAGGATCATTGTCACTGTCTCATCACAGCTACGATTCTCACACACCCGTGCCTTCACGTCCACGTTCGTCCCATCCCTGCTCTGGCGTTCGTTGCATCCCAGCCAAGTATGTGTGGGGGTTCACAGTAAACGGATCTCTTGTGAGCTGACTGATCCTGCCAGAGTCCGAAATAGCCGTCGGCCCGTTGCCGGATGACTATCCACAGAGATTTTCGCATGGGTGGAACTTGAATATTAACCCTGGCTTTGTATCCTTCATTTACTTCCCATTGACATAGCTACGCACCTGGCAACTCTGGCCTATTCAGAGAGCCCAGGGAGAGAGAGACCAACCTTGGGTAATTTGGTGTGAACATCAGCCACGCAGATCACGGGACATCGGACGGCACCACGTCCCGCCAGTAGGGAACGAGAGAAGGCGTGTACAAACCGAAACGGGGATAACCGGGTCTACAGTGGCAGCGGAACCAAACCGTGAGGCGTTCCGGAAACCCCTGGGATCGAGCAGTGGTTCGCATCAGGACGCGGGGGTCAATGACCTGCTTCTGTACGGTTTAAAATGCACGATGGAATAGAATCTACCAGACCTCAACATGGTGCTCGTCGTGCAGAGTGTACTTGCAATCGGACTCGGACTCAATGCCGAAACGGGGTCGGATGATGTCGATAACACGTGATCAGTCTGGGTACTGACATAGATAAAGTGACGATCGGTTTCCAGGCGTATTCCATCCCGAACACTTTCCTGGTAGGCACTGGAAAGTTTATAAGTAAACATTCCCAACACTAATCTCACATCCTTTCTTGCTCTTGACCAGCATTTAGCACGATCCTAAACCAGAACTCATCATGGGTGTCCTCGATGTCGTTCCCGTATGTGCTATCGCTGCCGGATAAGCCTCATCTAACGGACCATCTAGGCTGGCGTTTTGACTGGCGACAATGTTCGCAAGTTGTTTGACTATGCAAAGGAGAAGAAGGTGCGTTCGTCTTGTCCGATCGCCAGCTTCTCAGCTGAATTGTTCGTCCCTATCGCAGTTCGCAATCCCGGTGAGTGAGGCAGCCTACACGTCTCTCATCGGTTACTGACTGCGCATTTATTCGGCTTAGGCCATCGTGAGTCCCACTATGCTCTGTTCGTACCACAATCTCGACGAGCTGACTCTAACTAGAACGTGACCTCCTCTTCCACTGCCAACGCCGTTTTGGAAGCTGCAAGGTTGATAACTCTCCACGACCCCTGTTTTGAGCTAACGTACTGTTTCAGAGATATCAAGGCTCCGATCATCATCCAAGTCTCTCAGGGAGGAAGTGCCTACTTCGCCGGAAAGGGACTTCCCAATGACAAGCAACAAGCCTCTATCGCTGGTGCCAAGGCAGCTGCTCTTCACATCCGAACGGTCGCAAAGGAGTACGGCGTGTATGTTCGCTTCCCTTTTTCATGGTCGTATACACTCATAGTATGCATAGTCCCGTCATCCTCCACAGTGATCACTGCGCACACAAACTCTTGCCCTGGTTCGATGGTATGCTTGCCGCCGATGAGGAATACTACAAGGCGCACCAGGAACCCCTCTTCTCCTCTCACATGCTCGACCTTTCCGAAGAGCCCAAGGAAAAAAATATCGAGACTTGCGTCAAATACTTCAAGAAGATGGCACCCCTCGGTATCTGGCTCGAGATGGAGATCGGTATCACTGGTGGCGAGGAAGACGGTGTTGATAACTCTGGAGTCGACAACGCCGCATTGTACACCCAACCCGAGGATGTTTATGATGTCCACGACGCTCTGAGCAAGATCAGCCCCAACTTCAGTATTGCGGCAGCCTTTGGTAATGTGCATGGCGTGTACAAGCCAGGGAACGTCAAATTGCACCCTGAGCTTTTGCAGAAGCACCAGGCATACGCTAGCCAGAAGGTTGTGGGCAAGGAGCAGCCCCTGTATGCCTCTATATATGCGCTGGTGGAGAGGTACTCACGTCTTTCCCAGGTACCTCGTCTTCCACGGTGGCTCTGGTTCGACCAAGGAAGAAATCAAAACTGCTGTCAACAACGGTGTGGTGAAGATGAACGTCGACACGGGTAAGAACTCGAGAGACCCACGTCTCGAGATCGACTCACTCTCCTGTCACAGATACTCAATTCGCCTACCTGACCGGTATCCGAGTATGCATTAGGCATTCACATTTTCGGCGATATGCTAATGTCTCTGTAGGACTTCGTCTTCAAGAAGAAAGATTACCTCCTGACCCAAGTTGGTAACCCCGAAGGTGCTGACAAACCGAACAAGAAGGTAAGTATACCATCTTCCCCAACGGGATCGTCAGTCCCATACTTTTGATTTCAGTTCTACGACCCACGTGTATGGGTCCGTGAGGGAGAGAAGACACTCGTAGAGCGTGTCAAGGAGGCATGTACGGATCTGGGCAACGTCAGTGAGTACCATCGTCTTCTGCTCATATTAGGGGAGTTGATTCGAACGTTTTCTTCTTTCGAAGATGTTCTGTAAACGCAATCGTCAACAAGAGTACATGAAGTGTGAAACATGTAATTTTATCGTAGAGTTATGTTCAGTGGTGCTTTCTTCCATGACGTCCTAGTCGACCCGAGCGAGCTTGAGCGCTTTGAGCTCTAAAGTCAGAGAGAGAACGTATCCCTGGCATGCAAGCTGGAGATCCATGTTGTTGATCATCGTGTCAGCCCGAGTTCAGTCATGGTAACCAATGGTAACCACGGTGTTCCGGTCCGAGTTGGTGTCCGGAAATGCTCTTCCCCTTTCAAGTTCATCCCGATAGACGCCCGCGTGGGTATGCGCGAATGCGGTATCTTCGCGAAGTCGGTTCATGACTTTCTTGCTGGGACTATCCTCCCGGCTGTAAATTTCCTCTGTATATACGTTCGCTCCTTCAAGTTCATCCACTCGCGTCGTCACGATTTTTGCTCAACGTGTTTACTATTTATCTTTCATATCTGTAGGTACCTAGTTCGTTTATCATGAGCGAGCGATGTAAGTCTCTTTATCACACTCCGAGTCTTCTTCACGCTCACCAACACCCTCTTCCGCATTAAACAGTTCAAATCCTCCTCGTTATCGTTATGTTCTTTATGATCGAAAATATACGGGCCATCTTTAGGGCCTCACTCGCAATACGCGACGACGGTCCGCTCCGTGTCTTCGCACTCCTCCTCGGGTTACTTGCAGTGACCCCCATCCGAATCGTGTTAGTGTACGCGGCAAAAGTTGTTTGGGTTCCTATACGTGGAGTCCTATGGATATGCGGGATCGGGAGAGGTGGTCCAAAGAAACGTGAGTACAGCCATTCAAGCCGTTGGTCGAACGACGGTGCCTTAGAGTCGACATTAACATGTTCGGACGCGTTTATTTGGATGATAGGACCACCTGCTGCCACTGCGAGGTGGTACGCTGCACAAGCCGAGAAGCGGCAGGCTAAGATGTCGCGGACCAAGGCGGAAGGGGGGAAGTGGTCGTATAGACGCTGATGTGCGCCTTGGGGTTATGGGCGACGCGTCGTTACGCGTTATTTGAGGCGTTGATTTGATTTGTACGTGCGTATTGGCATTTTGGATTCGATGGTGTCGCTATCTGTATTGTGGGGTAGCATGGTCACATCGCTTGTACTAGTAGAATAGTGTAAGGCGTCTAGCGAATAGATTGGTCATGTTGTTAGGCCAGCCCCCGAACGTAAAGAAAACAGATGCTAGGTCTGGGAGGTAGGACCCTTCAGACGAGACGAGACCATTGTAGCTTGGACATGGCGTACGTTATTCTACGACGTCTCCCGTATGGGAAGACAGTCAACAAGGCAGAGAGCGCTGATGGTCATGACACCGTTCATCGAGGAATCACTGCATCTGACTAAACACTAGCGAACTACGCAATCAAGAACAGAACTCGCTAAGTCTGAGCCGACCTATGGAACCCCGGTCGGGGAAGGTAGAAATGTACATCATCATCTTCCGCAGAGCGCTCCCAGTGACTGTAGAGAGGAAAATATAGAGCCTGCTGGCACACTGCCAGCATACACGGCCGCCTGGCAGAACGCCGCAACCGAACCTGTATAAATCCGTGGTGAGATTCTCGAACAGTTTTGGTGTTAGTGTGATGGAACGAACCAGCTAGCACACCCTCCAAACCAAACCCCAACAGAGTTAACATCGCTCTCCCCAATGGTTGTACGACGAAGGTCATGATTCCTGTCGCCAGGTACTGGAGGAAGAGTAGGATGGCTCTCCCCAGCACGAGAAACAAACCAGGGAAAAAAATCAGGAGGAGTAACACTACCAATCCGGCTGCTGCGCCCGCGATGGCCCCGTAGTGAGCAACGACTGCATCATGTAGTATGTTTGTGTGAATCAGCAGGCGCCAGCGTGAAGTGATAGCCACTGTTTCAAACGCACAGAAATTTTTTACTGTTTCCCAAGCAGCATCCCAATCATCATCGATGTCTGACCGTTTATGTTGCGAGGCGATCAACAGGAGTTTTACTGAAAGTTCTTGTAACTGGCGTGGGTCAAAGATTGAAGATTGAATGCTTTGGACTAACGAAATGGGAGGCATGGATGGTTTGGAAAAAAAGGACAACATTCCATTGAAAATCGACGATACATTGCTCCTCGTGTTTGACCATCTTCAGCACGTGCAGATCAGTGGCGTTACGCCGGTTCCAGAAGCGGGATACTCCGAGTTAGCTCTTTAGGCTTTAAGTTGCAAAGATCGGTGTCTGCGCGGAAAACTACATTTCAGTTGCAATAACATGAACATGTGACGGTAACGGTGAGTCAACGAACAATGTCTGCCCATAGGGTGCACTCTACATCACAATGGGAGCTGGTTAATAATATGGTATTGTCACACAAAAAGTAGATGAGACGACTGTGCTCACTATGGCAGTAAATGAAGAGTGTGGGAGAGAAGAAATGTTTTGAATCGAAAGGATGTTAAACGGGGCTGAAGCTGGTGACAGCGAGGCAGCCGAGCCATATAAACTCCACGACAACTTTGCCAATGGGTGTGAGTGAAAATTCACCCTCTTGCTCCTCCTCTTCAGCGCCAGGGAAATGATGAGTCCGGACCTCCTCGCGCGTGCAAAGTTCCGAGGTCTCGACTATGGCAATGGCAGACAATTCAATTGTGTTCGTCAACTCCAACTTCTGATGCGGGGTAGGTGTTAGGCACCTGATCCCTTCTCGTTCGGGGTTGCCTCGCAAATGATTCGTGCGTTGAGCGAGAGGTGTAGTCAAAACGCAAGTCAAATGAGCATTTACTGGTGACACTCGGTGATCAAGCAAGTTTGACAGAAGTTGGCACAGTACTTACCATCACGTAAGCAGAGCTCGTCACTTCGACTCGAACTTGGCCTCCAGGAGACCTACACCACCCCCACTGTCTGGTCTGAACCTGATGCCCAACTCAGCCAACTGAGCATTGGACAAGCTGCCAAAGAACTGGCAGGCCCAGGTCGTGGGGGTAAGGCAGACGAGTTCCTTTGGTAACATTCAGTGACAGCCGGGTTTCAGGGGAACTTGAAGTTGGCTTGAAGAACCTATTGCATGAACAAGCAGTTCGGTATTGCCAGTGCTTATCGATGGACGCAAGTGAGTGATCAGCGCTTTGACTGGGACAGTCATTCATGCATCTCCAGCCCCGGACCATTGGCGGCGCGCCTTCGCCTGCTCCCCAGAGAAGCCACATGCTCACACTCCAGTCGACATCCACCAACACAGCCATCATCACCCCGATGCAAATGAACACCAGCTTCCCCAGAACGAGGACGACAGTTTACCCCGAACGGTTCACGGTTCACATTCGCACTCTCTATCCCAGCCTTGGTCTCGAAGTCGCCTTCGTGCGCGCGTCTCCACACCAACACCGTTCAGTGCCCCGTTCGCGCCTACTCCCTCTTCAAGTATTCTGGTAAAACGAAGGCGGCAGAACAGGCCTAGTGGCGGAAGAGTGGACAATCCCTCCAGCATGAGCCCCGCAGTTCACACAAAGACTACAGGTACAACATCGCGAAAACGCAAACGCACGATGAGCGTACAGGTTCAAAGATCAGGCGATATCGGTGAGGACAGTATGCGTGTTGACACCCCAGAAAGAGCTCCCCCTCGCAAGCGTGCCCGGGTTGTCTTCGATGCAGTGGTGATCGTTAGAAAGAACAAGCGATCATTAGCACAGCCTGAGATGCCTGTCGATTCTGATACAATCCACGTAACGTCCACATCCCCGAAAGATTCATCTCCTCGGGAAAGCTCAGAGCTAGAAATATCGGCATCGCTTGTTGCCCCATGTGACAGTCCAGTGGCTGAAACGCGCATCGCTTCGGACGTGGACTCGAAACCTCCGTTGGTCCAGAGAACCTCCAAGTACTTTACGCGGGCTTCTAGCTCTAGGGCTCACCCTGAACGAGGAGAACCTGAGGTTCTGACACCTCCCAGCTCCCCCGTCCTCACTATCCCCGTATCCATCGAATCTTCGGAGTTTGAGCCTATGTTTGGAGAACCTTGCCATGAACCACATACCGACGAGACTGCGGATGGAGGATTATTTGACGACCTCATGATCATGTTGAGACGGCTTAAACCAATACTCATCCAAGGTGAGTTGGCTACCCAATAATGTCTTGACCACGACGAAATAATTCCCTCTTGCTTTTTGGCCACCTGCACCAGAGAGTATAGCAGACGAGCCCTGGAAAGTCTTGATCGCTGTGCGTTTGCTGAACGTGACGACGGCGAGGGCGGCTATACCTGTCTACTCCAAGATCATCGACCGCTGGCCAACACCTCGGGATCTCGCGAATGGTACGTCCCTCGAGGACTTTGCCTGATCCCCAGCTCATATCTACTTCTTCTGGTTGGTGTGATCGTCTTCCGCGTAGCCCCACACGAAGAACTCGTCGAGCTGTTACGACCCCTCGGCTTGTACAACAAACGAGCCGAGTGGCTTAAAGACATGTCCAGTAGATTCGCCCGGGATTATCAAGCCCCGACCTCGCCGAGCATTAATACTGAGACATGCGTACCGATGCGGGCCACGCGGTCGCTTGGGAAATTTGTTCCCGCCAGCCCTCTCTTTTACTACCCTGGCGTGGGCAAGTACGCACACGACTCGTTACGGATATTTTGTTCGAGTGCGGGGTTGGTGGATGAGGATGAATGGAAGCGGGTGATGCCAGAGGATAAGGAGTTGGTGCGGTATCTGGTATGTCGGTTGCTCTGTACGGACCCGCGTTTACTCACGCACAGTGTCAGCGTTGGCGATGGGCTGTCGACGAAGGAAAGATATGGTATCCTGGCGGGGTCGGTGTCGTGGGGGACATCGACGTCTCGTACCTCGTCACACTGGTTGACGAGCTTGCGGAGTGGTTTGATCATACGCTTGATGCTACTGGGGAGGTATATATGTACCATTTTTATAATGATCTCTGCGCTGCTTTGGAGAGTTCTTAGTTTAAGGAACGCGTTATAATTCACAATAATTGGAGACATGTATCTTATATATCCTTTGTATCATATATCTTTGCTGTCGTTCATCGTTTGGTTCTGATCTGTCCATTTGAAGAACATGGCGGCTGACACGTTCAAATAAGGCCCCTGAACCCCAGCGAGCCTCCCACCACCTCTCTCATCACGACCATCACCATCGACGCCCGCCAGCCATGTCGACTATCTTTGAAGTTATACTCGACATCTATCGCTTCATCCAGGTGTTATGGAACGCGTACCTCGTTTTCCTGCAAGTGATCCGATCTGTCCTTGCAGAAGCCCAACAAGAAGCGCACGAGTTGATAGAGGCATTGGATGGCAAGGATCCTGTGATGGTCAGTCCCAGCGAGCATTCCGAGCGTATCCGTATCTCGCTGACGACGTCCATATATGCGCGTACCCCACAGGGCGCGATGAGGATGACGGTGACCGATGGACCTGCAAGCCTATGCCAGATGTTGATCATATCCAGGAAGTCATCGTTCGTGCTCCTGCTTCGGCTTTCCAAGACCCGAGTTCTCCACTTGGAGGTGGACGAGGTGAGTGAGAGGGTCATTGATGGTCGAGGGTGAGGGTGAGTTGAGCTGATGTGGATAGGCGTTCATGATGTTCAAGTTGGAGGTGATCAAGACGGATTTGTTGTTGAACATTCAACACGTCCCGCGTATGGTACGTTGCTACGAGTCAGATGAGGAAAAAGGGAGGGGAGATGGTCTGATGCCGGATTGCAGTTACATCCTCCGATCGGTACGCATGATACGAGGCTCGTCAAGTATATGCCTACGCCGGTGCCGTATGTGTGGAAGGAACGCTGCGAGGGTGGCGAGAATGCGGTTGCGGTTGCGGTGACTGCGGCTGTCACTGCGACGTCTCCGGGCGAACGGGGTCACCGGAAGAAGTACGTCCAGCTGCTCATGGAAGGTGCGCTCCGTCGTCGTCTTCGACTCGAACACGCGAGAGGGGAGATCGAATCTGGACCGAAGAAATCGATGGAAGAAGATGTCAAAACGGTGGATTCGAAACGACGTGCCCTCGCGGACATCACCGTCGGAAACGTCGTCGAGGACAAGGAGTGTGAAGATAAGCCAGCTGCGGAATGTCCTCCTCCACTTACGCCGAAGCAAGTTCGAATGGAACGACACATCCGAACGGCGCTGTTGGAGAATCTGTCGATTGCGAATATGGTGCAAGCTTCGTCACAGAGAAAGTCACTTGATAGCGTGCATCAGCCAAAGAAGATGGTCGTTCCTCAGCGTCGCAAACGCGAGTTGTATTCAAGGAGTTCGATTGGGTCGTTTAGCTTGGTGAACAACAGTACTGGGGAGGACTACTAGGGCGGTGTCTTGATTCTTTGTCATGCCAAGTCATTAGGCGGATCTGAATAGCCGGGACGTAGTCAGCTTTATTCCACCTTTGTTTGTCATCGTCAACGCCGTATATAAAAACTTGAACCCGGTCGCGAGAATTTGTTCGTTGTCGCCATCGTCGCACGAGATGGCTCAATTTTGCCGCGACGGGGAAGGATGGAACTGGGTCTCTCACCTGCGGGAATTTGACCTGACTCTCTGTGTCGAAGAAGGCATCATCCTCCCAGCATTGCTCGCCATTTTCCTCGTCACCGCACTTCCAAGGATCGCTCAATTGTCTTATACCCAGACACGTGAGATCACGAGAAACAGTCGCTGGAGACTATGGGCAAAACTGGTCAGTAGTCCTTCTCTGTGTCTAATCTCGACCTTGGATTAATCGACTGGCGCCCGTAGACTCTTCTCGGCCTCGCGTTCCTGACAAGTGTGACTGCTCTCTTCTTTATTCACACCGATCAGATCAGCACAGCGGTCGAGTTACCATACTTTCTCGAACCGATCGCTTTCTTCGTCGCGCTATTCTTGACGCGTCTTAACCACACTCGAACGAGGTCGTCTTCGACCATCATTTTGCTCTTTTGGCCATGCTACACCGCTGCAGTCGCTATCTGGACACGCTCGTACTCGCAGACTTTCCCTGTCGTGCCATTCGTACCTTTGAGATGGGCCGTTCTTTCCCTCGGCCTGCTTTCCTTTGCTCTGGAATGCATCTCTCCTGACGATTCTGCCGACTCTAACACGGAGAACCCGACGATCACAGCAAACATCTTCAGCATTTGGTCCTTCTCTTGGTTGACACCTTTGTTGCGTAAAGGCTCCAAGGTCGTCATCACCGAAGACGACTTGCCAGTTCTCGTTCCTAGCGACGAATCTGCCAACCTTGGAAACGATCTTCAACGCGCTCTCGAGAAGTAGTATGTCATCCCCGTCACGGCTCAGAGGTACCTTTGCTGACCGTCATATAGCTCTGGACTATGGACCGCCCTCTTCGTGTCCTATGGCGGTCCTTACCTTTGGGCTGGCGTTCTCAAGTTGATTCAGGACAGCTTGGCATTCGTTCAGCCGCAGCTCTTGCGCTGGCTATTGTCATACATTTCCGAGTACCAGGACACCAAGGGTGATAACCTCGTCGGTGAATCAAGTCCACTCCAAGGTTATGCCATAGCCTTCGTCATGTTTGTCGCGTCAATGGCCCAGACGACTATCCTTCACCAGGTAATATCGCCCCATCTTTCAGAGATTCGAAACTAAAGGGTATATACGTCTACAGTACTTCCAACTCTGTTTCGAAACTGGAATGCGTATCCGAGCTGGTCTCGTAACAGCCATCTACCAAAAGGCACTCGTCCTTTCCAGCGACGAACGTGGCCGCGCTTCTGGAGATATTGTCAACTTGATGTCGGTCGACGCAACGAGGATGCAGGATCTCTGCACTTACGGATTGATTGCAGTTTCGGGACCATACCAGGTACGTGATATTGCGTTGCTTTATGTGAATAATAGTTGATGATCTTCGGCGTCATGATTAGATTACCCTTGCGTTCGTCTCGCTTTATAACCTCCTTGGTTGGTCTGCCTTCGTTGGAGTCGCTATCATGATATTTTCGATACCCTTGAACACGTTTATTGCACGGATTCTCAAGAAGATGCAGGAACAGCAGATGAAGAACCGAGATTCACGAACCAGGTTGATGAGCGAGCTTCTCGCCAACATCAAGAGGTACGTTACTTTGTGTGGGGCCCACTATATGCTTACACCCCGCAAGTATTAAACTCTACGCATGGGAGTATGCCTTCATTCGGCGCATTCTTCACGTCCGTAACGACCTAGAACTCAAGATGCTTCGAAAGATTGGTATTGTCACAGCGCTGAACACAACCCTCTGGGGCGGTATTCCGCGTATGTTTTTACGTTCGTTCGAGTTTGGATAATTCTTCTGATGGGACATCCTAGTTATCGTTGCGTTCAGCTCGTTCGCGGCTGCTTCCGTCTTCTCTACGAGACCTCTGACCGCCGACGTCATCTTCCCTTCCATTTCTCTTTTCATGCTTCTCCAGTTCCCCCTTGCGATGGTACGAGACTATTTCCTCCACTTTCAATAACATTTTCACCCATATGTTATACAGTTCAGCCAAGTAACTTCCAACATCATTGAGGCCCTTGTTTCCGTCAAGCGTCTCTCCGAATTCCTACACGCACAAGAACTCCAGAAAGATGCTGTAGTCCGGGTCGAACGACGCTCACTCTCCATTGGCGATGAGGTCTTGTCTGTCAGAGAGGGCGAGTTCCAATGGACGAAGAATGGCATTCAACCCACGCTTGCGGATATCAATCTCACGGTTCGCAAAGGTGAATTGGTGGGTATTCTTGGGAGAGTTGGGGCTGGCAAGGTGAGTCGTTGAATTGGGATCTCGTCGGTGGAAGGAGGATGTGGGGCTGATCTGCCTATAGAGTAGTTTGTTGTCTGCGATTATCGGTGACATGAGGAA
Organism: Chalciporus aff. trinitensis; assembly: GCA_038089015.1. Classification (NCBI taxonomy): domain Eukaryota; kingdom Fungi; phylum Basidiomycota; class Agaricomycetes; order Boletales; family Boletaceae; genus Chalciporus; species Chalciporus aff. trinitensis. Next base: position 25,925 of record JBBPJZ010000205.1, read on the forward strand.
AACGGAGGGAGAGGTGGTATTGTCTGGTAGCGTGGCATATGCCGCTCAGAACCCTTGGTATGGTCCAGGTGTGGTCGTCGATTCGAAGAGCTGACGTGGTCGCATTAGGATCCTGTCTGCCACCATCCGGGAAAACATCTTGTTCGCGCACGAGTATGATGAAACGTTCTACAACCTCGTCATTGAAGGTATGTACTTGTTGTGTTTCGTGCGTTCTGGCTAACGTTTGATATCCAGCTTGTGCTTTGACCGCCGATTTGGCGGTTCTTCCTCAAGGTGATCTCACTGAAGTCGGTGAAAAAGGTGAGCTTTAGTCGGGAAATCCAACAAAGCGTATCTAACCATATTTTCCGTCTAGGTATCACTGTACGTTTTCCCCATGTTCGCGACCAAGAGCTACGCGTGTCTAACTCGTGTTTAAGCTGAGTGGTGGTCAACGTGCCCGTGTTGCGCTGGCCCGTGCTGTTTACGCCCGAGCTGATCTGTGAGTTAACAGCGCGGAATAGGGTTTTGAAATGCTGACCCTCTGTAGCGTCCTACTCGATGACGTTTTGGCTGCAGTAGACTCTCATGTTGCCCGTCATGTCTTCGGTAAGTCGTCTGGCTGTCTGCTCCTCGTAAGTTTGACATGAAATTTTTGCCAGACAACGTCATCGGTCCTCAGGGTCTGTTGGCCACCAAAGCTCGCATCCTCGTCACCAACAGCATCGCTTATCTCAAACACTTTGACCAACTTGTCTATCTCCGCCGTGGAATCATCCTCGAATCTGGTTCCTACCGCCAGCTTATCGCGAACCCTGATGGTGAAGTTCGGAAGCTTGTGTGAGTCATCATCTCTTTTGTTATTGGGATGGGTTTGTGTCATCGGTGCTTAACGTATATTGCGCAGTCAAAATCATGCAGCGGGTGGGTCATCATCTGCTGGAACTAGCGGAGCAGCGACCCCAGCTCGATCAAGCGGTGTTCAGACACCGACAACGAACGGTAGTGAGATGCAGGCTACACTCGTCGCCGACATTGATTCTGCCACTGAGAAAGTCATTCGACGGGAAAGCTTCGCCAAAGCTATCGTTGCACCTCTCCCTCCCGTCCGTCAAGCGACCAGTACCGGCCTCTCCAAAGAACACAGTGAACAAGGACGCGTCAAAAAAGAAGTTTACTACCAATACCTCCAAGCAGCTTCCAAAGCCGGCTTCTTGTGCTTTATCCTTGTCACGGTCCTTCAACAAGTCGTTTCTGTCTCCTCGACGGTGATGTTGAGGTTGTGGGGCGAGAAGAACAGGGCGTCGGGTGCGAATGCGGGTCTAACGGATCCGTATTTGTTGGGGTATGGCTTCTTCAATTTGATGTCGATCGTGATGGGTGCAGCGGCTGCGTTGTTGATTTGGGTGTTTTGCTCGTTGAGGAGTTCAAAGTATTTGCATGATGCGGTATGTTTTTCAGACTGGGTTTGGTGGTGGAGTTGGAGCTGATGGACTGTGTTGCGTCGTAGATGTTGGACTCTGTTATGAGAGCTCCGTTGAGCTTCTTTGAGACGACGCCTACTGGAAGGTAAGTCACATCTTATGATCGAGGCGGTGACGCGGGGTTGATGGCGGTCATTAGAATCTTGAACTTGTTCTCCCGTGATACCTACGTCGTCGACCAAATCTTGGCAAGAGTGAGTGCATCGTCTCACCGTGGTTAGATGGGGCTAACTCCTCGCTAGGTTATTCAAAACTTGGTCCGGACGTGTGCCGTTTGTGCATCCATTCTTTTGGTCATCGGAGTTAGTTTCCCTCCTTTCCTGTTGGCGGTTATTCCCTTGATGTGGTTCTACTCTCGGGTCACTGTGTAAGTCTCCTGACTTCCGCCAAATACCCCTGTCTGACGACTAACTTTTCCCCAGGTACTACCTCTCTACCTCTCGTGAGCTTAAACGTCTCGATGCCGTCTCCAAATCCCCCATCTTCGCCTGGTTCTCCGAATCCCTCGCCGGTATCTCCACCATCCGAGCCTACAACCAACAAGCGATCTTCACCGCTCAAAACGCGCGTCGCATCGATCGTAACCAGATGTGTTATCTCCCAAGCGTGTCCGTCAACCGTTGGCTCGCCGTTCGTCTCGAGTTTGTCGGGGGGGTGATTATTCTCTTTACGGCGACGTTGGCAGTGGCAGCGGTGGTGAATAGTAATGTGGATGCTGGGTTGGTGGGGATGGTGTTGTCGTATGCGTTGAACACGACTGGGTCTTTGGTGAGTGTCCTGGTTCTTTGATATTTGACATCGAGAATGGTGATTGCTGACGGCGACATGTGTAATAGAACTGGCTCGTACGTTCGGCGAGTGAGGTGGAACAGAACGTGGTCAGTGTAGAGCGGATCATCCATTATGCCAAGGACTTGCCCTCGGAGGCACCTCGTGAATTGCCCGACAGCAAGCCACCTGCAGATTGGCCTCGTGCTGGGGAGGTTGAGTTCAAGCACGTCGCTCTTTCTTAGATTTGTTGGTCGTTCAAAACTCATGGGTGCTGTAGGGAGTATTCGATGCGTTACCGACCTGAGTTGGACTTGGTGCTCAAGGCGATCTCGTTGACGATCGTGAGTGATACCCGATGAACCATTTGAAGCACGTTGTTGATGCCGTTCGTGGTTGATAGAAACCGAAGGAGAAGATTGGTATCGTTGGAAGAACGGGTGCTGGAAAGTCTTCGGTGGGTGTCTTCGGTTTTTCATTGTTGCTTCTCTTGCTTATTGGGATGGCCTTCTCCAGCTCCTCCTTGCGCTGTTCCGCATCCTTGAGGCAGCTTCCGGCAAGATTTTCATTGATGGTGTTGACATCAGCACCATCGGATTACATGACCGTGAGTATCTATCCACACTCATGCGATCCTTCTTCACTCATAAAACTGGGGAAATAGTCCGCTCGGTGATTTCTATCGTGCCCCAGAGTCCAGATTTGTTCGAAGGCACGCTTAGGGAGAATATTGACCCCATTGGTGAATACCAAGATGCAGATATTTGGGTTGCTCTCGAACACGTACGTTACTTCTTTGTGGTCTGATTCGCCGTAAACCGTATCATTGATGGGTCACTGCCAGGCCCACTTGAAATCGTACGTAGACGGTCTTCCGGAAGGCCTTGACGCCCCTGTTCAAGAGGGAGGATCGTCGCTCTCGGCGGGTCAAAGACAATTGTTGTGTTTTGCGAGGGCACTTTTGAGGAAGGTGAGGAAGCCGCTGTGTTTTTTGCCTGACAACTCCTGACGCCATGCACGTCATACATAGTCCAAGGTATTGGTTCTGGATGAAGGTACGCTATTCGTATTGGGTTCGTGGTTGATGTTGATGGATCCATGGAACAGCTACCTCGGCCGTTGATTTGGATA